>LR749963.1:962959-1032213 GCA_902729485.2 Mus minutoides
GGGTTCCCAAGGAAGGAGCTAGAGAAAGTACCCAAGGAGCTGAAGGGGTCTTCAACCCTATAGGTGGAAGAATAACATGAACTAACTAGTACCCCCTGAGCTCATGTCTCTAGCTGCATATATAGAAGAGGATGGCCTAGTTGGCCATCATTGGGAAGAGAGGCCCCTTGGTCATGCAGACTTTATATGCCCCAGTACATGGGAATGCCAGGGCCAAGATGTGGGAGTGGGTGGGTAGGGGAGCAGGGCCTGGAGGGGGCAGGGTATAGGGAACTTTCTGGATAACACTTGAAATGTAAATGAAGAAAATATCTAATAAAAGTTGGAAAAAAAAGAATCTCTGACTTCTGTGACATTATCAATATTGAGTCCTCCTTGGGACAACCTGGTTGTCCTGTTGTTACGCCATGTCATGGAGATCCTGCAGCTTTAGATCAGTAGGAATGGCCTTTTTGTATGTCCCAACCTTTCGCAGATGGTATAGATTTTAGGGTGAGCCTTTTCAGAGCTCTGGATCTAGGCCAGGATGGTAGCTGGGCTGGTCAGCCCACCAGCTCTGCCTTATGTGTACCAGGGCTCTTCATCACTATTCTGGCTAGGTCACCCAATGCGGCCATTGGCAGGAGGTAGGATCTCTTGCTCTCATGTCCTTGGGGCCAGCTCACCCACCTTGCGGCTCCAGAATCAGCTCCACTGCACTGGCCAATGAAGGTTCTGGGCCCATTCTCCAAAGTGCTGCAGCCTGTGAGAGGCTGGGACAGCTCTCCTCTAACACCCTCGGGGCAAGATCACCTTTAACCCCTCCACTAGGGCCAGCTCTACTTTGCTGCCCAAATGAGTTGCAGGGCCCGTTTCTCTGAGTGCTGCATCAGGCAAGGGGCAGGGCCAGCTCACTGGCTTTCATGACACTGTGGTCAGCTCCCCTGACTGCCGCAGTTGGTAAGGGTCAAGGCGTTCCCCCTGCACCCATGTCACCTCACTGCAGATGAGTGAGGGGGCAGCTCACCTGAGCTCTTGCCCTCCTCTCCTTTTCTGAGTGATGAAGCTGGTGAGAAGCGGGGAAAGCTTTCTGAACTGCTGGAGATGGCAAGGTGTGTGTGTGTCGTGGGGGGCTTGGGGCTGGGGGCTGGGGCTTGGGGAGGGTTGAGTGGTCACTTCTGTGCTTGTGCCACTCTACAGCAGACAAGTGACAGGGTCAGGGTCATCTCTAGTGATAACGTGAGCCATGGACATCAACACTGAGCCCTGCCGTTGTATAGTCATGGATCCAGACACAGCCCTCAGCAGTAGGCTGGGACCTCACCATAGCCCTGGGTGGCAGGGTTGGCCATTTATAAGAGGCTACTCCTCTCCACCCTTGAGTCTCGAGTTCCATCTCTCTTCATCAGGCTCAAGCTGCTCTACTTCTCTTTCTCTCCCATTTGACCACAGCATCCTTGCACATTATGGCGGTTCTTGCTGCAGATTGGCCACAGGGCTGATGGGCCCCTGGGTGACATCCTCCATTGGTGCTGCATGGTATGGCCAGCCAGTGTCTATGGCTCGCCTGTGCCACACCCTGGAGGGCAGCTCTGTGGGTGTCATGGCAGTCTGAAGGTTTTTACTATCTTTCTCTTCTGGGCCACACTGCCTGGATTTGATTTGAATTAATTTGAATTTTATGAGTTCTAGGCATGAGACAGCTTTGGCCACCAAGCCGGGCACCAAGTTAGGATGAATAAAGAACTATCACCTGCTCTGCTGCTGACTGATATAAGTCACCATCACCAACAAGGTGTCTGTCTATTGCTGGGGGGAATACCTCTAACTTCTAATCACATGATTGTCATTTCCATCTGACATGTCACCAAAAATTATTTAGAGTAATATTTTTGAAATTATAATTACATAATTTCCATTATCCTTTGCCTCTCCCAAGTACCTCCTTGTTATCTTAGTACATTTTATGTTCCTATTTCTAGCAGTAGTCTACTTCCTAGCTATGTAACTCTCTAAGATAACAGGAGGTCTCTCTGTTATCTTTAATTCTTTCTGACCTCTCACCAGAATTACATTCAATGCCACACATTTACCAAGACTCCCCCCAAACTTATGCTTTCTGTATCATTCTCCTGAACTCTTTTCTCCCCTCAAATCATTTCCATTTCAAAGTTGGCATTGTTAGGTATATTTCACAGTGCTTCCCAGTGACAAACGAATATAGTGAGGCTTCTTAAAAGAAGCAGAATTGATAGATACATGCACATATATGTGTATACGTGTGTATATACATATATGTGTGCATATACATATATGTAAAGATGCACATGTTATTTATATTTAAATCATTGGTTTGTAGAATTTTGAACCATGGAAAATGTGAAATTTGCAGGGCAGGTCAGCAGGCTGGAAATTCAAGCAAAGTTTATGCTGCATCTTGTGGCAAACTTCTCCTGTGGCAAACCTTGGTCTTTGTTCTTAAGACCTTTCAAATGACTTGTCGATCTTGATTATGTGGTGGAAGTTAAATATGTATGTAGAATTCCTTCACATCTGTACCTAGACTAATGTTGATCAAATACCTTGGTATACTGCTTCTTTGAGTTGATGAGTTAAAATACCATTGCAGGCAGTTGTCTTTATGATTTTGTGTTGCTAGTTTTACTGAAATTACTCAGAGTCAGGTATCACTTCATACTGTTATCAATAGTAGAACAGAATTTTTTGATAGCCAACAAAAATTTTAAGTTTTTTTTTTGACTGTGGCTTTTTTGTTAAGTTGAAATTCATTTTTATTTCCTGTTTCTTCACTTATTCATCCCATATGCATTTAGAGAACAATGCCATGCTCTGGGGAGTAGAAAATAGTTATCATTCTAGTCAGTGTTCTCTACAATAATTTGAATGTCTCATAATCTGTCCTACTGAATATACTGACAGCTACATGTGGGTGTTAAACATTAGATACATGAGTCATGTGACTTAGGGAGGGCATATACATTTTTATTTAACTTTAAATTAAAATTAAATACATATAAAAACCCAAATGAGAGTACTATACTGGAGAATAGATTTTTGATTTACTCTTGCAAGACATAAGAATGAATCTAATTCTGGTTATTGTTTCAGAGCATGCTAGAAAAACAAAGGGTTTGACATGTTTTGTAGATGAGAATTCAGAAGGAAAGTGAGCTGCTGAAGGTGTTAGTAGTAGTGGGGGACCCAGGCTTTGGGCTAGCTGCTAAACCAGCACACATTGCCTTGGCTTATATTGCATCCTTATCTATTAGAGCATTTGTTCTCCACTTGGACTCCCGGCTGACCTTGACTGTGGGCTATGTTCATGACCATCAACTTGGTTTCAGAATGATTGCATTTTACTTGCTCTGTGGTAGAGGACCTGATGTCTTCTGTTTCACAGATTAGCTAACTTAGGACACACCACTCAGCTTTCAATGGTGCCACTGGGTTGTTCTCTTTAGTCATGCACGACCTCTGTTGTAAAATGAATTATTTTGATATGAATGCGATCAGTGAATGAATCTGATGGCTGTATTTCTTTAACTTTGCTAGCCCCCAGTAATCACACAGAGAAACCAAGATTTATTTCAAGCCATACCTCAATATTTGGCTCTCTAAATGATCTGCCTTAATCCCTGCTACCTGGGTTGCTAATCTGGCTACCTCCCTACCCCAGCCCCATGATACTTGCAGTTTAATATTGTTCTAATTCTCTCTGATTTAGATGTTTCTTCCCAGAATCTCTCCTCCTCATGGCAGATCCGAAACTCCCTCCCTTTCTCTCTCCTTCCCATGGCTAGTGGGAGTTTCTGTTCTATTCTCTTTTTTTGCCCAGCCACTGGGAGAATTAGCATTTATTGACAAGGCAGAGAGCACATTGTAAGAATTGTTTATACAAACCTGAAACAGGAGCTTCTAGACATAAGCATTTCAATACCATGTCCAGACTGTAACAAGATATGAGGATAGAAAAAAAATCAGCATCTTAATAATACAAGGATAACCTTTATACAGTGCATAAAAACATCATGCCTGCACCCCATATGTTTTATTGAAGAAAGAAAGCAGTTTGGTCTGCATGACACTTACTCATCAGTATTTCCTCCGAGAGGAATGTTCAGCTGATCCATAGGAAGCACTTTTTGCATCAGCACCTTCCTTTATACATCTCTAGATGACAGAAGCAGAGCAGAAGAATACGAGCATTTCTCACAGGGCCATTGATCTCCTTGTATTATGAGAATTTCTTTGTTCACTTCCTCTGTATAAGATGAGACCATCTACACTGAAAATGTAACGTGCCAGGACACAGTCCATGTTAGGATGGGTTTGGAAACATTTTGCAGTGAACCAGTCTTATGATGCCATTCTGTTTAGTATCAAGCATGCAGAGGAAGTCTCTGTTTGCTCTTTTTGGAGGAAGTAAAAGTAAAATAAATAAAGGCAGTCAGTTGCAGAATGAAGTATCTGTGCTTTGCTGTGTGCACTAGATTAGAGGAGCAGATGGAGAACATCTGAGATGAGGACAACTGGACAAGATCGTTTTGAACATGCTTTGCCAACAACAGATTTTTCTGTCATATCGATCAATGATTGAACATGAATTTCTTATGGCAGCTAGGAATGAAGATTGCTTTGTCAAGGAAGGAGATGATACTGTCTCTTGCAACAAATATTTACTATTTGAGGGTAGATATTCACTGTACTGTTGTGACTGACATAGTATTCAAAGTTCCATCATTTCCATGAGAAATGAGTCACCCGTTCATTATTATCATTGAATCAAATTTAGATGGCATATTTGAGCCATAAGCCTAACTCCCTCGAATCTGCTCAGCTGAAAAACATCAATAACTAAAGCTGCAAAAATAACCTATGGGATAAAGATAAACCACTCTAAAAACAACTGTTGTTCACAGATAGTAACTTGGGGTTAGGATAATCATTTTTATTTCCTGCTGTGGAAAAAGTCTTGTAAGTTATAACAAGCACAACAAAATCAGCTGTATCTAAACAGCCTTTCCTTCACTCTAATCTTCAATACTATTCTTTCACGAGATGGCTTTCATATGTAAAATTAGTCATATATGGGGTTTCTGAGTGTTAGGGAAAAATTTTGTGGGGAGTTTATTCTTTATTTCTTACTTGCCTCATTTAATATGTGAATAATATCACATTTTGAAGAGCAAATTAGTTTTTATCCTTTTCTCTGCTGTAGGGAACCAGTGGAATAATTAAAACATTTAAATAACCATCAGCAGTATGAATAAAATATCAGATGCCTTCTAACAATATTTCATATTTAAACTTTTATTAAAGCTAATGGGAGTTTTGCCTGCACAAAGACCACTGGATAGGAAATCTATAAAAGAATCTAATATGTATTTAAATAAGTAAAATAAAATGGAGCATTTCCTGATGATAAAATAATCAGAATGGTACAGAGAACAGTGTGTCAGAGGCCACAGAGGCATGCTATCTTCAGACTGGTTCAGGTTGATTTGTGCATAGAACTCATCTCAGAAATGGCCGCAAGAGTAAGTTTACAGTGTTGCTTCCACGAGGGAGAGGACTAGAATGGAGAAGGTGTTTTCAATGTTTAGTCCTGTCTGATGAATGGCAAAAGAATCCTGTCTTTCAGGGTCTCCTTTGCATCTCAAAACTGTCATAAAACAAGTTCAGAAAAGTCACCATTACCCGTCCTGCTTAATGAAGTCAATGTATTATTGTGCCTACATCATTCACCTTTCCAAAAGACAGAGAGAGGATGCTAAAGGCCTTGAAACTTGACTCTTGTTTGGTGGTTCCTGCTCTAGGAAGATTTCAGGACGCAGCGGCACTTCTTTGCATTGGACATAGGTGATCTGGACATAGGTGATCTAACGTGTACTTGTGGGGACTGCTCTCAGGATCAGTGGATCAGTGGCGAAGAGGACTGGCAGCTTTTGTAGAGGACCTGGGTTCAATTTCCAGTACTTACAGTGCAGCTCACATATCATCTTGTGACCCCAGACAGTAGGCACATCCACGCTACACAGATATCCATGGTAGCAAAACATTCATACTCAACTACGTATCTAATAAATAATAAGCTGTCCTTATGGACTCTGCTAATAAAGCAGGATTAAGCACCATCATCCACTCATATGAGGATTTCATTCTAGTGTCAAGGGTGCAATCAGTGCAAATGCCAAAAGGATAATAAAGTGTGTATACGTGTGTGTGTGTGTGTGTGTGTGTGTGTGTGTTGGTAGGGGGCATGCCATAGCTTCACACATGTCATGGTGCCCTGGGTAGGAGACAATGACTTAGAGAATAGCAGCATGCCCTTCTAGAGGTAGCCATAAGATACATAGAACAGCATCTGAGCTGGCTGGATATAAGGGCAATTCTTAGCCATACTGAGAAGATTTTCTCTTGTAGTATTCTGTAAAGTATTCTTGTAAAGTATTCTGAATCCAGGGTACCACAGATGACTGGGGGAGTTAGCAGGAAATGGTGCCCTTTTCAGTAGGTCTACAAGTGACTGTCTATGTGACATGGTGTGAGGCATGTGTCTCAATACCATTCTTATCTGTATCTATCTGCCACTTTTCTTGATTATAGAAGGAATATGCATGGTCATCACACTACTTGTGTATGTATATAGTCTCCTTAAACCTACACATCAGCACCATGCAGTGAGATAAGCCCATTGAGAAGGGGTTATCTTTCTGACTTCACAGATTAGGATGCTGAGGTCAGAGGGTATAGTGTGATTTGTGCTCAAACAGACAAGTGTTAATCACAGGCAAATCCATGACAACATAATCATGAATCACAGCCTACTAATTGATGGCTCAGACTGTGAACTCAAACACTTGTGTATCCAGTCCTTTTTTTTTTTTTTAATTATTCTCCTGTTTTTACAGAAGCAAACAAACTCTGAATCCTAGCTGTTTCAACTATAAACAGAGATATAGTGAACACATACTTGTAGGTGTTTATGATGGTAAAATAGAAAAATACAGCTCCTGGCACAATTAAAGTAAGAAACTCTACTAGCTTCTGCTGCTGATATTTTCAGGCAGATGGCTAATATAGGACTCAGCAGTCAGGTTAGGACTGGGCGTTGGAAACAAGGAAAAATCTAGTAACCAGAGTTCAGGCAAAAATATAAGATCAAAATGAGACATGGAGCCCTCATTTGTCCACTCACCTTCTTGTTTTAGTTTTAGTAGTGGCTGCCAGGCTTCTTCTGGAGAATTATCCCTTCTTTTTACATTTAATAGACTTTACTTCTGTGCTCCAGGGGAACTTGACTATTTAGGGCCATTGTGATTGGTTTAGTTCTAATATAATTAGATAGGATTGGGGGATTTATTGTTTTTCTTTGTTTTTTCATTTTGCATTTTTTGAGACAGGATCTCATAAAACTAGGCTCAACCAATGACTACCCTAAATTAAGACCTATGCTATGGGCCAGAACTAATCCCTGACACTATAACTATATTTGCTATACTTGAAGACAAGAGCTTAATGTAACTGTCCTCAGAGAGGCCCCGCCAAGGAGCCAATGGAAAGAGATGGAGAGACACATAATCAACCATTAGATCAAGTTCAGAGACTTATGGGAGGGGTGGGAGAAAGATTGAAGGACCAAAAGAGAACAGGGACTCCACAGGAAGACCAAAAGAGTCACCTAACTTGGCCTTTTGGGGGCTTCCAGAGACTGAATCACCAACCAAAGAGTGAGCTGGGATGGACATAAGACCCCTGCACATATGTAGCCGATGAGCAGCTTGGTCTTCATGTGGGTCTCCCAAACAACTGGAGCGGAGGCTGTCCCTGAGCCTGTTGCCTGCCCACCTGTGGATCCCGTGCCCCTAAATGGACAGCCTTGAGTGGCCTCACCGGGAAAGGGTGCGCTTAGTCTCCTAGTGACTTGATGAGGATCCAACATTCTCTTCTTTTAACTTCTGTTGGCACCAGGCATGCACGTGGTGCACAGACATGTCTGTGTATATAAAAATAAAGAAATATTTAAAAGAAATGGAAGAGTATGCTGTTCTGTTTCTCTCTACTGATTTTTTTTATTTCCTCTCCCTCAATGCTATTTCTGAAGAATTTTAATTGCTGCTTGAGTTTGCAACCATACCATTTCATAGGTTAATTTATAAGTGACAGATGATTTCATACTTTACCCAACAAATTTAAAGTGCCATAGCATCTTACACTGTGTGAGATGGAACTGCTGGAACATGATTTAATGTAGATTGTATTGTTCTATTTCTAACCAACTAGTTGCAAAATGTTCGCTTATTTGTTCCTTTGTAACACTGGGGGAAGAACCAAAAAACCTTCTATGTCAGCAAAGAGGTCTAACACCAAGGGTCTCAGCCCTGTTGAGAGAATTTTACTAAATTCTGCTGTTATCTCTTTACTCTTAATAAAGCCCTTTATCTCATGACTTATTCAGGACAGCAAGTGTTCTGCTTGCAGCACAGCCCCAGCCTACCATGTAACAAGATTGCAGTACTGTGTGGGAGGGAGAGCATATGAAAAAGTCCTTGAGACTCAGCTAAAGGTCAGGGGCTGGGCCAGGAGGTAGAAAACTCAGGCTGTCATTTCAGCAACTCGAGGTAGACTGCACTAACCCACCTTTCTTTCCCCAGAGCACAAAATAATATGCTGAAATTGGTTTATTTCACTTGGCTGTGGTGAAGGAGGCAAAGTCTCAAAACACCAAAAGCACTTGGGGAAAAAAGTCATCATTTTGCTTATAGGATGGAGAATTCACTCTGATGGATGCGATCACATGAAGAAATTGTGTTACTAGGAATGCAGGAGTTAATTCCAGTGAATGCTGGGTTGTGTCCCAAGGACTTGCTTGCTCTACAAGTCCTTTCTTTTTCTTTCTTTCTTTCTTTCTTTCTTTTTTTTTTTTTTTTTTAAAGAATGTGTTTGTATGCAGGCCTGTGTAGCCTGTGCTTCCATTGTCTGCTAATTACTTCATTAATTCACTACTTATTTTCTGAGTGCTTTTGCTACGTGCTTAGCACTAGGGTTATAAAAGTGGGCCAAGAATGGCTGTCCTTTCATTGAGTCACTATACAATTGATAAACATCCACCACATGGCAAGCACTAAGTATATAAAGGTGGATTAGCCATAGCTGCCCTCCTGTTGCTAAACCATGATACTCATATTGTAGCCTGAGGACCAACAACTTCACCTGAGTTTGTCAGACAAACAGAACTGCGGGCCCACCTTAGACAAGCTGAGTCAGTATTCGCATATTAACAGGATTCCCAGGTAATATCTATGCTTTTAAATGTGAGAATATCAGCCTTAAGAAAGCTTCTAACAGGATATGGAGATTGCTGGGAAGGAGAACATTTGCTCTGTGAGTATGTGGACCTGTGTTTGAATCCCCAGTACATAAGACTTGTGTGGTTGAATGAATCTGTAACCCCAGCATTGAGGGGGTGACAATCACTGGGGCTTGTTTGTTGTTGCCCTCAGAAAAAATAAGCCAGAAAGCTCCAGGTTTTTATACAACACCTTTTCTTAAAGGAGAAGGCTAGAGGATGACACTTGAAGTCTCCTTCAGGCTGCTACACACACACACACACACACACACACACACAAATGAGCACACTCCTCCTTAACACACACACCAAAAGAAAAGAAAAACAACAAAAGGAGAAAGCTTGTGGTATAATCTACTTAAAAAAAGAAAAGTGAATGAATGGTTTAGAAGGTTGGCTTCCTCTGCTCTGATACTTGGATGGAACTGAAACAAGCCACTTATCTGTATTAGGACTAAGCATGTGATTTCAAAGCAGAAATAATAGCATCTGCTCTGCCTCCTTCATGTGCTGAAAAACCAAATGGAAAAGTGGCTATAAATTGTTAGTTCCACTTGAAAGTTAGACACGGCTATTGTATCATTTCAAGTTTGGGGAAATGTCCATGTATCGGGCTTCACTTCCTTTACCAAGAACTGGGATTTAATTCTGACTTAAAACTTCCCCATTGTGCTTCTCTGTAGGGATGTTTATTTCCACTTTCCAGAAAAAGGAATCACAGCCTCATGACGGGCCAATCTACAGTCAGGTTCCAGGGCTTTTTTGCTCTAAGTATAGAGAAATTGTCCGTGACACATTTTACTTCCAGTTCATTTCAGTGAAACTAACCAAGGACTTCAACAAGAATCGTGCTTACTTGGTTTCCACCCCAAAGCATAGGTTGGATTGGAGTTGGGAATAAACAAAGTTATTGAATGTAAAGTAGTGAAGGCTCAGGGGTGTTATGAGTTTAGTAGAGAAAATAAGTGAAGGCTCAGGTGTATTTGTAAAACAGATTTGTAAACCAAAATAACACAATTGGTTTACACAGTTTTATTACTGTTTATCAAGCAAATTTTCTAGGTAGGAATGTTACTAGACTTCCATATATATTAGGAAAACTTTTGTTAGATCATGAGAAGGAGTCAGCTCCAGATGGGAATAGGTATCACTCTTAGTCGTGAAGGGTTAGGACACAGACATAAGAGAACAGGGCTTAATTTCCTCTCTGTGGCTTCTGGGGTTCCTAGGAATATATTGTTTTACTTATTTTTTCCAAAATTACTTCTGATTGGTTTCTACACTAGGAATTGTTGGATTAAGTCAGAGTAGGTTTTTGATGAGGAAAACCACATCAGAGTTCAGCTGTCAAGAATGAGAGCTGAACGCACTTTTATGCCCTGTTGCTCTTTCTGTCTTGCCCCTCCGAGTCACTATTCAACTCAGTGTTAAGACAGCAAGAGAATATACTTGGTGAAGCAGAACCTTTCTCCAATGCTAGAGAGTGGAAATCAATGCAGAGAATGAAGTCTCAGTACTGAACATTTCAGCAGTGGGATGATCACTGGTGTCATGTCTTCCATCGAAGGTTAAGCTGCCCGACAAGTTTAAATCCCTAGCTGACCCATTACACTGTGTTTTATTTTTGAAGTGAATTAATTGGGTTTTTAGTTAGCCAGAAACTACATTTTATTCATCAGATTCTCATGTGGGTAAAACCTAGAAAACAAAAGATCACGTTTCTTCAACCATCCTCGACAGTCTCCAGGATAGCTGTGACAGAGGTGAGGAGACCTGAGACACACTTTAAATGTGTTTAAAGATAATCTCTCTTTTCTTCTTGACACACAGCTCTAGTTTACATGTGATTAGGTGAAGTTGTCGCTAGGTAAGTGAGTTTTCCCTCTCTGCTGGCATGCTCTTCCTCACTGCCTCCATTCTACTGTAGGCCTGTGGTCTTCACTTTTTATCAACTTGATATAAACTAGAATCACTTGAGAAGAGGGAACAGCAACTGAGGAACTGCCTCCTCCAGATGGGCTTGTGAACATGTCATTAAGACTTTGTATTGATTGATAATGTTAGAGGACCCAATGCTACTGTGAATAGTCCCATTCCTGGACAGATGGTCCTGAGTTATATAAGGAGACAAGCTGAATAAGGTATGGGTAACAACCTAGTAAGCAACGTTCCCCCAGTATTCTTCAGTTCCTGCCACTAGGTTTTTGACTTGAGCTCCTGCCCTCACTCCCCTTCGTGATGGACAGTAAGCTGCAAGATGAAATGAACAAATTTCTCTCCAATCAGCTCATTGTCACAGTGTTTATCACAGCAACACAAAGCAAACTTGGACACAAATTGGTACAGGGAAGTCACGTATTGCTGTGATAGATTTAACAATGTTTTGGTGGAGGCTTGTGAAATGATTTTGAAGCTTTTGGCTAGAAAGGGCCATTGGGTGCTCAAATCTTAATGAGATGTATGGGAATTTGGAAGACAGGGCTGTGTGGATAGTTCCAGAAAATTGAAGGCTTAGCTCGTAAAGTTCCAGAGGGAAGCAAAGACTCTTTCAGGGTCATTTATGCAGTATCGTAGATTAAGCTTCTAGGGAAGTAAAACTTAGCTTTACTGTAATGATCAATGCAGGTTAGATGGGCCTGAAGAATTGGTGGTGATTAAATAGAGATTAGCATAATTGAACAACATTCTCAGAGAAGAGTTTCTTATGGTCAGTACACAGAAGCTGTAAACCAGTAGGGAGGCAGAGCTGTACCTCAAATTGTCAACTTGCTAATTTGTAATAGTATGCACATAGTATTAGTTTCACAACATGAAAATTACAGGATGGAAAGGGTAAGGGAGAGTAACTGAGGCTAAGTAGGGTGAGAGGTCAGGAAAGCCCAATTGTGAAGGAACAGCCTCAGTTACAGGGTAGGCCACAGCACATTCGGGTAGTAGAACAATGGGTGACCACTAATGACAGTAGCACATGTAGCTAACCTGAGCCCATGAGACAAGCTCTGCGAATTGTAGACGGCAGAGCCAGAAGAAGTGGCATTATTCAACCTCTTTGGAGCCCAGAAGATCTTGACTGAGCCCGAGATGTTAGACCACTCAGCTATAAGGTTTGCAGCTATATTGCTGGACTTTAGTTTTGCTATAGTGTGATGGCTTTTAAAGATATTTTATTATTTTATATGCATAGTTGTTTTGGCTGGATATATGCTACTTTACCATGTGTGTACCTGGTGGTACCTGACCAGGCCAAAATAGAGTGTTGGATCTCCAGGAACAGGAATTAAAGATGTTTTGGTGTCATCATATGAACACTAGGAATCAAACCCAGGTCCTCTAGAAAAGTCAGAACTCCCCCCGTTTTTTTTCCAGTAATCATTATAACTCAATCGCTGGGCATAACAACTAAAATCCTAATCTTGTAAACCTTATTAAATCTATATCCTCCAGTGGAGAATCCTGATGGATCTGCCATTGAAACCAGGAGACACTTGTAGCAACATCATGTCCTCACACTATACCTGTCCAAAAGGACCTAACTCTCTCTTGCTTCCTCTCTTCCTCTGTCTAATCTGGACATCCCTCCTACTCACCCAGTGAATGGCTCCTTTATTCATGAGGAGATTGGTTCACAAGAAGTCATCTGAGTAGATGACTCACTCCTCGTCACCAAACCCTCCCAGGAAAATGGGATTGGCATTAAAATACAAACAGCACCAAGCTCATCATCCACAACACTTCCCCCCTTTCTGTTCTAATAAAAAACAAACAAAACCTTTCTATCAAATATAAATAGAGAACAACTATTACACTGGGAATCAAACCCAGGTCCTCTGGAAAAGCAGTCAGTACTCCTAACTGCTGTCACTTTTCCATCTGTGGCATGGGAGTGCTTTTAGGTACCGATTCTTCCCTCTTGGAGTAAGACAGCAGTTAATTTGTTTTTGAAGACTTTAGATACTTTGAAGATACTTTGACCTTTAAAATGTTTGATTATTTTTTTTTAAGGACTGCGGTGCTTTGAAAGTGTTACTATATTGTATATTGTGAATTTGACATGAGATCTTGGGATACACAATGGAAATGTTGTAGTTTAATGGTGGAATGTGTGTGTGTCACGATGGCCTTTGTGTGTCCCGATGGCCAGGGTGAAATCGTGCTGCTTAGTTTTTGTCAACTTGACCCAAATTAGAGTCACCTGGAAAGAGAAAATTTCAAATGAGAATTGCCTCCATTAGATTTGCCTGCAGGCCTTCTGTCGGCCATTTTCTTGTATAATGATTGATATGATAGTGTCTAGACCCCTATAAGTTTTACCACCTTTGGGTGCATGGTTCTTGGTTGTATAAAATAGCAAGCTGAGCAAGCAAAACATAGATATCAAGCTAGGAAGTAGCATTCCTCCATGGTCTGGATAGGTCCTGTCTCCAGGATCTTGTCTTAAACTCCTTCCTTGGTTTCCCTTGATGCTCTTCTGTAATCATCTTTAATTCAACTTAAACCTCTCCTACCTTGAGTTGATTTGGGTCACTTTTATCACAGTATCTAAAGCCTAAACCCAGGCTGGTGTCTTATCTCTGCTATGCATGACTTTTGAGTCTCTTTAGACACAAGCCCAAACCCTTCTCCACATTTTCATTACAAACTTCTTAAAGTAGCAGTCAATGTTCTCATTAAAATCTTCCTCCTATAATTGTGATTTTATTTCTTCCCATGAGTAGGCATTGAGCTGTATATTAGGCAACAGACAAAACTGGTCATTTCTTTTATCAAAATTCTTCATTTGCNGACTTTTGAGTCTCTTTAGACACAAGCCCAAACCCTTCTCCACATTTTCATTACAAACTTCTTAAAGTAGCAGTCAATGTTCTCATTAAAATCTTCCTCCTATAATTGTGATTTTATTTCTTCCCATGAGTAGGCATTGAGCTGTATATTAGGCAACAGACAAAACTGGTCATTTCTTTTATCAAAATTCTTCATTTGCCAGGGAACCATAACCATCATTAACAGGTAAACCACAAAAATGAGTTAATTCTCTGTTAGTGAGAAATGGGAAGACAGTTCAGGAGTTATCAGGCTGGGAATGTCTCCAGTGTGGCTAGGTGGCTGCTCATGGAAGCTATGATATACATTTTGAGATCAGCCCTATAAGAAGAGGCTAGACTTACTACGACCTACTTCTCTTTGTGGCTCTAGGAAATGTACAAGGCTCTGAAACAATGAAAAAATCATTTGTCCCTATTAACACTAAAAAAAAATTCTTATTTTTATTTTTATACTTCCAGGAATGACTTTCTACAAGGAAATCGTCATTCACACGATGCCAAGAGACTTTTCTGGCTAACATGCACACAAGAACATCTATAAACAGAAGCTGATGCCTGTAGTGTTATCTGTGTGCCAGCCTCTAATTTCAGCACCTTGGATATAGTAATTCATTTAATTTTTGCAGTGTACCAGGTGGTTTTGTCACCCCTATCTCATATACAACAAAAAGAGGCACCTGTGGCAAACTTACACATTTATAAATATGTAGGCAATTGAGACGTCTGAATATATAACATTGTTTCAATAAAAGCTTCAAACATGGACTCTTGTCCCACTGGAAGTGATTTATTAATCATTAAACTCATTTTCTTTCCTTTATTTTTCTTTTTTTGTAGAATGAGCCAAAGGCTTCCACTGTTACGGAGAAAGATGCTGTATCAAGATAATTTATTCTTGTTAAAGAATGTAATAAAGCCAGGGAGAGGTTTCCAGCTTTTAATTATTAAACAGTGATATAGAACTTCAGACAAAACACCCAGATGCAATTTATATTATAATGTTTTATATACAGATATCAAGAAAGATGGTGCAAGATAAATTTTATAGAGCTTAAGGGAGGTCACACAGTCATTCCCCTAGAGATGTAGGTCTGTCTTTGTGTTGGTAGAGATCTATATTTGTCTCAAGAACAAATTTATGAAAAATTTGGGGTAACCTGAAAATATCAGATGTAAAATGACTTTAGGACTAAATACATGGCTTCGATGTAAAATTTCAAGTCCATCTCTTCTTTCACCTTTTTATGGTATTATTTTTCTTCCCCCATTAACATGCTCAAGAATTCACTTTCCAGAAGACACCACAATCATGCAATTACGCTTTCCCCAACTTCTTAAAAATTTGCAAATTTAACTTAGAAACATTTTCTTTTATTTTTTTTTCAGTTACACCTTTACTCTCTTTCTTAAAAGTAAAAAAATAAAAATAAAAATATATATCCTTACAAACAACAGTTGCTCACAGATAAAATTAAAGCTATTGCCCATCTGTCTCCATTGGTCTTTGAAAAACCACAAGTTGTTTTTCCAATTTCTCTTCAACTTTTGACATGCCACTCAAAACAACTTTTCACAGACAGGTGATATGGATATTTCCAATACTGCCTGCAAATTGTAGGAAGGGGCTGGATTAAAATGGAAGCTCAGATGGCTGTTTTTCTTACAATAATTGCTGCTTTGGTGGTATAACATGTGGGATCTGCCATTTATTTCACTTTTAAGTGAAGAACTAATCTAAATTAAAAATCTAAGATCAATAGCTCATTTTAAGGCCACAGGACATTCTTAATAGGGCAGAAAAGTTGAATTTTCAGAACCTGAATGTCTATAGTAGCATAACGCAGGTCTAGTAGACTTCTTTATGGCTTCAATTTTTTGCATACATATTTTAGAAGTATGTAGATCCGGGTAACACTTATGAAGATTTATCTAATAAAGAAGAAAATCATGTCGGGAAAAAACCCTTTCTATAACGACATAATTCCAGTTTGAATGAGGAATAAGACCAACAAACAATGAATCCCACCCCACTGTTAAAGTCAAGGAGTAGAAATAAGTCGATAATCTCTATGATGTAAATCCCACTTAAATATCTTTTAAAGCAACATGCATGATTCAGTGACAAGATTCAAAGATAGAATGTCATATTGGAATTAAGACAATTGACTCTGAGCCTCTGAGAGAGACCTAATGTCCATTGGGACTCGGCTTTGGTCAGTCACAGCTGTTCCCACCTGTTGTCTTCTGTGGAAAACAATAGAGAAACCCTAATTAGAAAACCACAAATTAGGGCTACAGAAATGCCTCAGTGCTTAAGAGTTCTTCCAAAAAGCCAGATTCAGATCCCAACCCCTACAACCTCTTCAAACTCCAGCTACAGGGGAAGTCAGTGCCTCTTCTGATCTTCATGGATACCTGAACTCATGTGGCACACAAACAGACACAGATCAATTTAAAAAAAATGCAACTGAAGTTTTAATTACTGATATGAGGAGGTCACAGGCCTTGAAAAGGTTTCCCACAGGTTTGACACGGAAGTGAAGAGAAACTTGAATATGCTGCACCAAACAGTGAATATTGAGAGTGCTTTCTAAGCATCTCCTCAGAGTTTCAATATATTCACAAGGCAAGTCACAATATTAGCTGTTCTCTCTCTCTCTCACCATTAGCTCATTCACTTTGTGCAAGGGTAATATTTGAGACTTGCATTGGGATTGAAATGCTGGAAGGGGTGGTCTTTTTTGAATCTTCACAGTTTATCCTGATTTTACAAAGAAAAAAAAGTAAAAAAAAAAAAAAGAAAGAAAAGAGAAAAGAAAAGAAGAAAAGAAAAGAAAAGAAAAGAAAAGAAAAGAAAAGAAAAGAAAAGGAGACCCCTGACTAATGCTGTCATCCTGGACACTAGTTTCCCTTGGACTTGTCTCATCTATTTCAGTAAAAAAGGAAGCTGAGGAGACTGAGGGAAGAATCCCTTAAGAATCATGGTAGCAAATTGTATCTTGGGTAGTCTAGGTTTCTGGGCTAATATCCACATATCAGTGAGTACATGTTATGTGAGTTCTTTTGTGAATGGGTTATTTCACTCAGGATGATGGCCTCCAGATCCATCCATTTGCCTAGGAATTTCATATATTTATTGTTTTTAATAGCTGAGTAGTACTCCATTGTATAAATATACCAANCATCTAGGCCCATTGTGAATACTTCTAAATAGATTATTTCTTCTTTTAGTACAGCCCTTTTTTGGGAAAGATATTGCTGTATTAAGGTCAAACTTACTCCTTATTCTGGTTGTTTGTTACTTAGGGTGGGGTGACAATTTCAGTTCCTCATCTTTATTCAGCTATTAGAGATACTACATTTAGGGTGAATTTATAGAAAGAAAGCAACATGCATGATTCAGTGACAAGATTCAAAGATAGAATGTCATATTGGAATTAAGACAATTGACTCTGAGCCTCTGAGAGAGACCTAATGTCCATTGGGACTCGGCTTTGGTCAGTCACAGCTGTTCCCACCTGTTGTCTTCTGTGGAAAACAATAGAGAAACCCTAATTAGAAAACCACAAATTAGGGCTACAGAAATGCCTCAGTGCTTAAGAGTTCTTCCAAAAAGCCAGATTCAGATCCCAACCCCTACAACCTCTTCAAACTCCAGCTACAGGGGAAGTCAGTGCCTCTTCTGATCTTCATGGATACCTGAACTCATGTGGCACACAAACAGACACAGATCAATTTAAAAAAAATGCAACTGAAGTTTTAATTACTGATATGAGGAGGTCACAGGCCTTGAAAAGGTTTCCTACAGGTTTGACACGGAAGTGAAGAGAAACTTGAATATGCTGCACCAAACAGTGAATATTGAGAGTGCTTTCTAAGCATCTCCTCAGAGTTTCAATATATTCACAAGGCAAGTCACAATATTAGCTGTTCTCTCTCTCTCTCACCATTAGCTCATTCACTTTGTGCAAGGGTAATATTTGAGACTTGCATTGGGATTGAAATGCTGGAAGGGGTGGTCTTTTTTGAATCTTCACAGTTTATCCTGATTTTACAAAGAAAAAAAAGTAAAAAAAAAAAAAGAAAGAAAAGAGAAAAGAAAAGAAGAAAAGAAAAGAAAAGAAAAGAAAAGAAAAGAAAAGAAAAGGAGACCCCTGACTAATGCTGTCATCCTGGACACTAGTTTCCCTTGGACTTGTCTCATCTATTTCAGTAAAAAAGGAAGCTGAGGAGACTGAGGGAAGAATCCCTTAAGAATCATGGTAGCATATTACTTTGAGCATCTGTTTGGCCATTCTTTCCTTACTCTGCAATCTTCCCATCTCATACCACATCATTTGCTCGAAAGCCTGGGCAATAATGTAAATTTGTTTCACATGATTTGTATCATATAATATATTTTTTTCTTGAAATGTCTACAGGATTCCTGGATTCTTGTAGAAACTGTGTTACTGAGAAGGTGAAGTGTGTATTTAGATTAAAATAACGACTTTGACTATACTAATCTGGTAATGTGGTGAGATAGAACAACATAGAATGATCTTTGGATTTCTATCCACTGAAAATTAACTTTATGTCCAGGAAAATAAAAAAATAACATTTACAACATTATTAAAAAGTAGAAAAACATTAAGAATGAACTTAGTAAAGCGGGTAATAAGATTAGTCGTGGAAAGGATAAAACATTGATGAAGGGAAATGCGTAAAACACAAATAAATGCAAAGGAATCTCGAGATCATGGGTCATCAGGACTAATATTGTCCAAATGTTCATTTTACCCAGAGTTAAATACAGATTTAAAGAAGTCCCTATGAAAGTTCTAGTGACATTATTTATAGAAATGAATGATAAACAATACAGACATTCATATTGAACTATTAGTAAGTAAAACAGTCTCGAGTATGAAGAAAATTATGAAGTGCCACATGTCCGGTTACTTTGCAAATATGGTAAGTTTTTAAAAAATGTTATAGTACTTGTATAAAGATAACTGAATAGAATGGAAGGGAAATTAACCAGTGCATGTATAGTTAACAATGCTGAGAATGCATGATGGGAAAGGACAGTGTCTTTAACAGATGGTGTTGAAAAAACCCTCGCAACCACATACAGAATGAAATTACACATTAGACCATACATAAAGCCAACTCAAAATAGATTGAAGGCTTAAACTTAACAGCTGAGGATGTAAGATGCCTAATAGAAACAACAACAACAACAACACTTTGTCCTATTGGCCTTGACCATGGTTTCCTGAATATATTCATATCCAAAGCAGAAGTTAGCAAATGAATCTAAAATGTTTGTGTACAAAAAAAGAAACAACCAATGAAATAAAGAAGTAACGTGTGTAATAAAAGCAAATATTGCAAGCCTCCAACCGTGAGCAACAATCAACCCTTTCTCCTTACGTTGTTTTATGCTGTTGGTAGCAGTCAAAAGCAGAGTTTCTACTATATGTACAATAGTTAAGATGTGGAAGCAACCTCCGTGTCCACAGGGGATAAATGGATAAAAATGACAGCTTTTAGAGAAAATTATAAGAACATGTATGTATGAAATGTAATCATGACACCCCTTATTTTATATACCAAATAAAACATTAGTAAAATACAGATGATGTATATATAATACATACATGTATATGAATGTGGACACACACAGACACACACACACAGACACACACACAGACACACACACACACACACACACACACACACACACACAATAAGATGTTTCTCAGTCTTGAAAACAGGGAAATCCTGTTGTCTGATTCTCAATTGCCCAACAAAATCCAAACTAACAAAATAGACTCATTTTGCTCCACATTTTGCTCCACATCACTGTTGAGTTCTGAGTGTTACAAAGGGCTTCTTCACTAAAGCTTGATCTGACAGTGAAGTCCTTTTGGAGACCATTCTCTTCCCATGCATAGAGATTTATCCCATAGAGGGCCTTAGTTATCATTCTGCTTCTTAGATCTTTTCCTCTGCTTTAGTCAGTCATAATGGAGTTCGTCATCCTTGTTACCACTCACCCAATTCACTGGGATACACACCCAAAAGAGAGGAATTTGTTGGCATAAGTCATTGTGCCAGCTTTCCACTGAACTTTGTATAGACAAGCAGGGAGTTTGAGTGGACTCCTGGGGGAGTTTCTCTGGGTTCTGCTAGAGGGCAGACCTCAGACTGTGTCGCATCACTACCCCCACCTTCCCTCGGTGTTTGATGCTTGTCACTCAGACATTAGCCATGCTTTTCTGGGTCATAGTTTTAATACATGGCATTAGAATATGCCAACATTTAAGCCCTCTCATTTATTCAGATGATACTGAGACTAAAGGTCTACTCCCCAACCAAATGAATGCATGTTTTAAAAATGTGACCTAGCTGAGTTAATGTAATGCATAACTGACACAAAAATGAGACTAATGGGTGGTATTTGCATAAATAGTCTATCAATATTAAAATAACGTGGAAGAAACTTTAGATACAACATTAATTAGAAACCTGAACTAATTTCATTATTAGCCATTGATACCCTTGGAACATGACCATACAGTTTAAAACATGGAAACAAAAGTTTGTGAGTTATACTCCATGTGAAGAACAATATAATAATTTTATGAAATAAGGCAATATTTTATTTTTAAACCTGTACTTTTAAGAAGAAAGTATATATTTTATTTTATTGTTTTAACAGCTTTTTGATGGATAATTCACCTATCACAAAAGTTACTTGTTTCAAGCATAAAATACAAAGATTGTTTTTTGGTAAGATCATAAAATCATGTAATGTTACTAAATTACAGTTTTTGAACAGAATGTAACATTCATAAGGTGCCTCAGATATAACAAAGCTGTTGACTTTAATTCTTTAATTTGTTGATAGGTCAGAAAGGACACTGATAATCATAGGAACAATTAATGAGTGTCTGAACAGAATTTCCATTGAATATTGCTCGGAATAGTTACTGAGAGAAAACACTTTTTCTCCTCCCTTCTCCTCCTCCTCCTCCCCTTTCTCCTCCTCCTCCTTTGTGTACATTTTCATCACGTACTTCAGAAGCAATGCACAGGCATGGATAACTTTAACTTGACAACTTTCTTTTTGAGAGACAGGATATCACTACATAGCTCAGCCTAGACTTGAACTTGTGATTCACTTGCCTTAGTATCCTGAGAGCAGGTGTTATGATTGTGTGTTACTATACTCAGCTTCTGATAAATGATCTCTCCTCTACTCTCCCTTCCTCCCCTCCTCTCCTCTCCCCTCCCCTCCCCTCCCTTTTCCTTTTCCTCTCTTTTCCTCGATTCCCATTTCCTGCCTGCCTCTTTCCACCTCTCTCTCCCTTCTACACCACTTGTATGTTTTCAGTATTAAAAAATTAAACCCAGTGCCCTTACATGTAGCCCTCACTAATTAAAAGAATATTTTTCAAGACAGGCTCTCACTAAGTTACCCAGGTTGCCCTTGAAGGTATTTTACAGTCCAGGGAGGCATTGAATCTGTAATCCTCTTATCTCAGTCTCCTGAGGAGCTAGGATTATAGGCCTACATCACTTGTTCCAGATTTTGTGATAGGTAATTGATAGAAGATATCCAAGGCAGAAGCCAAGCTGTGGATGGATTTAGATCATAACAAAGGCTGACAGAGTCTGAGTCATACAAAACACCCCACCCCCAGAAGTGCCTTCCTAGACACTGAGACTCAGAGAATATTTCAAAGGCTATAAGGAACTGTTGAGAGTGTTCATCGTCTCAAAAACATCATCTGTGTAAGGAAGTGGAATCTTTGGCTAGAGGATAATCAAGGCAAAGATGCACTGTGCCAAATGTTAATACAACTACTATCATTTACACTGCAAAAATGATAGGCAAAACAAATTTAGATAATGAAATTCTAGCATCAGAGTTCTTCATAAGAGCAGACCTTTTTTTATATTTGTGCTGCTATTTTTACTTTTCCTTGATATTTTTTGCATTTTTATTGGATATTTTCTTTATTTACATTTCAAATGTTTTCCCCTTTCCAGGTCTCCCCTTTGGAAATCCCATTCTCAATCCCTCCTCCACCTGCCTCTATGAGGGTGTTTCCCCACCCACCCACCCACTCCTGTCTTCCCTTTCTGGCATTACCCTACACTGGGGTATGGAATACCCTCAGGCCCAAGGGCCTCTCCCCGCACTGATTTTCAAAAAAGCCATCCTTTGCCACATGGGTCCCTCCATATGTACCCTTCTGGTTGGTGGTCCAGAGCCCAGGAGCTTGTGGGGTCTGGCTGGTTGATACTATTGCTACCTCCGTGGGGCTGCAAACCCCCTCAGCTCCTTCAGTCCCTTCTTCAACTCGTCCATCAGAGACCCTCCCCCCCCCCACACTCAGTCCAATGGTTGGCTGTGGGCAGAGCATCCACCTCTGTATTTCTCAGGCTCTGGCAGAGCCTCTCAGGAGATAGCTATATTAGGCACCCATCAGCAAGCACTTCTCAGCATCCACAATAGCATCTGGGTTGGTGTCTCCATTTGGCATGGATTCCCAGGTGGGGCAGTCTTTGGGTGGCCTTTCCTTCAGTCTCTGAAGAGCAGACCTTTTATTTGAAACAAACAAACAAACAAACAAACAAACAGACAAACAAAAACAACCAACAGGGCAGCAGATTACCAATAAATCTCTGTATGTATGAGTTCAAATTTTGCTATGATTCTAAGAGAAGGAAGAGAAATCCTTTATAAAAGGGATGAAGACAGAAGAGAGTAAAGTAGAAACAAAAATAGTAACCATCTTAAATGTATCAGTAAAACAACTAAAGTTCCTTTCCCACATACTAGAAACAGTTCAGTGGACTGCAGACCAACACCTCCTTTGCTATTATCTCCAGTGTTCTATACATTAGGCACATCCAAAAATTCCCTGTGTACAGAGATTTCTTCTGTGAAAAAGTTGAGGCCAATTTCTTTCCTGGCTCAGGGCAATTGCTTGCATGGAAACTTGGATATAGACACCAACTTACTTCATTTGCTTTCTCTTTTTAAGAAAGTTGCTGGAAATCAGTCTGGTGGTTTCTCAGACAATTGGACATAGTAACCTGAGGGCCCAGTAATACCACTCCTGGGCATATAACCACAAAGATGCTCCAACATATATCAAGGACACATGCTCCAATATGTTCATAGCAGCCGTATTTATAATAGACAGAAGCTAGAAAGAACCCAGATGTCCTTCAACAGAGGAATGTATTCAGAAATTATGGTACATTTACACAATAGAGTACTACTCAGCTATTAAAAACAATGACTTCATGAAATCCTTAAGCAAATGGATTAAACTAGAAAATATCATCCTGAGTGAGGTAACCCAATCACAAAAGAATACACATGGTATGCACTCACTGATAAGTGGATATTAACCCAAAAGTTCAGAATACCCAAAATACAATTCACAGACCACAGGAAGCTCAAGAAGAAGAAAGACCAAAGTGTGGATGCTTTGGTCTTTTTCTAGAAGGGGAAACAAAATACTCACCAGAGGAAATATGAAGACAAAGTGTGGAGCAGAGACTGAAGGAAAGGCCAACCAAAGACTGTCCCACCAGGGGATCCCTCCCATATACAGTCACCAAACCCAGATACTACTGTGGATGCCAACAAGTGCTTGCTGACAGGAGCCTGACATAGCTGTCTCCTGAGAGGGTCTGCCAAGAGCCTGATAAGTACAGAGTCAGATGTTCCCTGCCAACCATTGGACTGAGCATGAGGTTCCCAATGGAGGAGTTAGAGAAAGGACTGAAGGAACTGAAGGGGTTTGCAACCCCATAGGAAGAACAATATCAACCAGACTTCCCAAAGCTCACAGGGACTAAACCACCAACCAAAGAGTACGCATGGAGGAACTTATGGCTCCAGCCACATATGTAGCAGAGGATGGCTTTGTTGGGTATCAATGGGAGGAGAGGCCCTTGGTTCTGTGAAGGCTCAATGGCCCAGTGTAGGGGAATGCCAGGATGAGGAAGAGGGAGTGGGTAGGTGGGTAGAGGAGCACTCTCATAGAAGCAGAGGGAGGGGGGATGGGGGTTTGGGGGGAGGATGGGAAAGGAGATAACATTTGAAATGTAAATAAAGAAAATATAAAAAAAATACCGAAAAACAAAAAGCAAAAAACAAAAACAAAACAAACTTGCTAACCGCATTCCTCAGAGTTCCTAGACATCAAAGGGAGGGGAGGTAGCACAGACTGGAATGCTAGAGCAGTAAGGCTGGAGTGGGTGGGTGGGTGGGGCACACTTTTAGAGGCAAAGGGGAAGGGGGATTAATGGGAAGTGTGAGGAGGGGAGGCTGGGAAGGGGGATAACATTTGAAATGTAAATAATAAAATTACCAATAAAAAAGAGAAAGTTGTTAAAATACACATATAAAAATGGCTTTGGATTTCTGTAGACTATGAAATTTAGAATTAAATCTGAATAAAACATTGTCAGAATTTTTTTATGGGTTTTGATTCCTTTAAAATTTTTCTACTCTTTCATATATTCATATAGATAAATGATGGAGGTATCAACAACCTGCCTTTTCATGAGTCTTATGTGGGTCAGTAGAGGAACCAGGAGTCTGCACTATCAATTTTTATCACTACTTCTGGACTATCAGATATATGCACTTTAAGACTTTTTGCACCTCAAATAAAAAGAGTCACCAGATGTTGTTTTGAATGGAGATGTTCTTGGGAAATTTGTACTGTCAGCCGAGATGGCATAAAGGGGAACACAGGCTCTCTATGAGCAATAATTTTCAAGGCTTTGGAGGTCGGTGGGGCTAGGATCCTTGTGAATCAAAGTCTTCCTGCACTAGTATTAGCCAGATGCTTGTGTCCATTACTGATTTCAGCTGCAGTTTTGAGAGGAATAAAATGGAAAAATAAATATTTGTGCAATGACTAGAAAAGCCAATTAGCTCCGCACCAGTGAGAAATAATGCAGAATTTCTCATGTTTTCTAATGAATTGGCTCTTTCTATATATATTTCAAAAGGGATGTTTGCTGTACAATTTAAGTAGTGTATGAATAAGCATATTGCTTGAGTTTTATCAAAAGATATAAGGCTATGAAATGCCTGAATTTTAAGAATAAAAATAATGAAGACAGAATCTAGGTGTATATTAATTTATGTGATCAAATTCAGAGTATTGTTGGTGTTATTGTTTGTTGTTGTTATTTCTAAAACACAGGATAATAAATTACACTTTCTTTTTCTTAACTGTCTTTCTTTCTCAAGGGAGCATATAGGCAGGAGACAAACAGGTGAGAGCTGCCTGTTAGCAATATCGTTTTAGGCTTGATATCCCTGACAACTCCACGTGTCATTAAGTTTTAAAGATAGAAAAGTCTAACTTAATGTAGCTTTTTCCTCAATGTTGCTTAATTTCAAAGTATTTGGTGATCTGTTTCATGTTTAGTAGCATAGAATTGCCTATATAATAATAGACCAGCTATACATTTGAAGTATTTGAATATCCTTTATATATTGAACAATCACTTAGAATGTTGTATGTGAAATTATCCATAAATGTATCCATGTAAATTGACATATTTAATTTATATAATTACACTGATAAAATCTCTATCCTACATGTAAGGACACAACTTTGGGAAGATTATGAAAATCTAGTTAGTAGTACTGAGGTTTTTGTGAATTAAAAGGCTTTAGACTAAATCACTTTCATGGTGTCTTTCTAATATTTCATTGTTATTCATCTATTTATTTGGTTCTAAAAAATAATTTCTGCCCTGGCATAAGAAAACTATTTACTAAAAGTTGGGCTACCACAGTGGGGAAACAACCATGTCTGCCCAGCAAGAGCTTACATCGACATAGAGTAAATAAATAGGAAGTAATTTAACAAATAAAATAGTAAAGGTGTCATAGAGATGGTCATTGAAGCTCTGCAAAGACAAATAGTACTTTTCTAAAATCTGTAAAGGCCACTGGTCATGTTCCTGGGGCTTTTCTTTATTGCATTTGGACTGCTTTTGTATCAGCAGATGGTCATCTTCATTGAGTGGAGTATGAAAGAAACTAGAGATGGATGACCTCATGGCTTCCTCTTACAGAAGGAGGTGATAAGAGATCTGGCAGGAGGCAGAGGCAGCATCCCTCTGCATTGTTAGAAGGGGAGTGCTGTAGATGAGGACATGCTATTAAGAGTTGCTTCCCAGCTTTATTTCAAAGCAGCAGAGCCTTACTCTCTTAAATGACTCTTTTGGAAAGAAGGTAGTCAGGAAGTGTAGGGACAAAGATGGAGAATAGACTGAGTGAATGGCCAACCAATGACTGGCCCAACTTGAAACCCATGCCAGGGCAAGAACCAATCCCTGACATTATTGATACTCTATTATGCTTGCAGACTAGCATAGCTGTCCTCTGAGAGGTTCTACCCAGCAGCTACCTGAAACAGATGCAGTGACCCACAGTCAAACATTGGCTAGACCTTTGGAAGTCTTGTGGGAAAATTTGGAGAAGGATTGAGGAACTTGGAGGGGATAGGGACTCCTCAGGAAGACTAACAGAGCCAACTAACCTGGATCCTTGGGGGCTTCCAGATATTGAGCTACTAAGTAAAGAGTATGCATGAGTTGGACCTAGCCACCCCACCCCCACCCCCCACAGATGTAGTAGAAGTGCAGGTACCCTAACTACTGGAGTGGGAGCTGTCCCTGACTTTGCTGCCTACCTGTGGATCCTGTTCCACTAACTGGGCTGCTGTCTTGCCTCCGTGGGAAAGGATGTGCCTAGTCCTGCAGAGACTTGATGTGACATTTTGGATTGGTACCCAGGGGGTTTCCCCCTTCTCAGAGGACTAGGCAAGGGGAGATTTGGGGGTGGGGCTATTCAAGGGCTGCGATTAGGTTGTAAAACGAATAAGTAAACAAATTAGTGAAAAAAAAAAGAGAAGAAGGTAGAGAGTACCACAGGCATGATATTCCTTTAGAATAGTCTCGATGTAGGGAAGTGGTAGAATGCTTGCCTAGTACACATAAGTTCTCTGTTTAGTCCTCAGTTCTTAAAAAAAGAAGCCAGCAGACACAGTCCTTAGGTTTCTATTGATCACACTGAAGTCCACCACTACACTCATCTTCATTGGCTCAGCCTATCGACACTGATTATCATGTGTGCCACACTTATTTCTGGAACTTAGTGGACTGGAATCTCTTGTGGAAGTTCTTAAGGGAGCCAACTCACACTTCTAATTAGTATTTTCACATAAAGCCTTAGCTAAATTGCTTTCTGTTTAGTGGCCTTCTTGTTTCTTCTTCTCCTAGGCTGAATAATAAGTTGCTGAGTATTTGTAAACATCACACTGAGGAAGAATAACTAACCCCCAAGTAAATGAACTCCTCAACACAGAGATGCAGGCTAATTTTGCCTTAAGGGTGTTAACAGAGAAAGTATGTCTCAAGAACTGTCAACACTCCCACAATTAGACTCAGCCAAAAAGACTCACCTTCTTGTGACATTTTCTAAAAGATAGGAAAATATTTGCATGCATGTGACAATGTGAACGTTTCATTTTAAGTCATGTCACTCTGAAGAATGGTGTTGTGTTAAGTTTCAATGTCTGTCATCCCAGGCAGTGAGATTTCCCTTAAGCCATGCAGAACTGTAACTGTAAGATAATGTATGATGTCTGATATCATTTTTGATTGATAGAGTTGGATTAAATAGCTTGAGGGGTTAAAATAGGAGCTCATAATATCTTATATTGACATTGGATGTATCTAGTTCAGTGATATTTACTTGCTGGGGCTGGAACTCTGTGCTGTTATTTTGTGAATGAGTATTATAGACTTTATAGATAAAATGCTGGCTTTAGACTGACAGGTCCCCGATTGCTATGTGATATTACTACTGGATACATTGCTTTTCAAGGGCAATTCTCTCTTAAAAACTCCCAGGAGAAGGTATGTATGTGTCTAAACTGCTCAATCTCAGTGTGAATTTAGAGCTTAATCGTTAGCTGTATGTATTTTCCTTAGGAGCTGGGAGGACGAGAAAGATATGAAGATGGAGTGGCTGCTCTGGGGTTGAGCAGTGAGCTGAGTTTTTCCCTAAGGCTTGTCCTTCATTTTATTTTTTTAACCTTTCCCCCAGTGACAAACAACTTTTGTGGACGTTAGTTTGTGCCATTTGTTAGTAAAGAAGGCATAAAGCGGGAATGAGTTTGCCCTTGCTCACTCATGAGGAGTTATGGAGCAGTGGAAAGAGTGTCTAACTTTGCTTGTCTGGGAGTGTAGACTCCAAGGTATTTGGGAAAGCAGGCACCTTACTTAGATATCATTGTTAACAGTCACCAGTTAGTAGCTTTGAAATCTGCCAAACCTGCTTTTAAAAGACATGTGTGTTCCCACAGATGTATTAATAATTCTGTCAAGATATTCAGGGTGTTTGTTAAAGGGTGATTTATTATTCCCCCAATGCATTATGCTTTGATTTCAAAGAGATACTTTTTTTTTGTATTTTGAACATAATTTGCTGGATCTATGTGTTACTTTTTAAAAAGTTAAATTTATTTAACAATAAATGATTTATAAATATATAATGTGAATATTTAACACAACAAATAATTAAAGTGCATTTTGCATAATGTAAAGGAGGAAGGGGGTTATCTTTATTGAAGAAAGTCTTCTTAGGAGGCCATTACCTTCCCTCTGGTAGGAAATTGGAATGACAGCTGGGTGTGGCAGCACATGCCTTTCATCCTAGCAGTCCGGAAGCAGAGACAGGCAAATCTGTGTAAGTTCAAGGCCAGCCTTCTCTACAGAGAAACTAAAAGCAAAGTGAGAATTATGAAATCATGTTTATTGGCTTGGAAATATGCTTTAAGATAGATGGATGGACTAGACTGGCATTTTAGATATGGTAGTCTCAGCAGTTTAATACACCACTAGTTGGAGACTAGACTATCACATCTGCTCAGCAAAGAGTATGAACCAGTAGCTTTTAAGAATGTTCTAAAATTTTTAATCTATACACAACCTTTTGAAGGAGATATTTGTATGGACAGTGATCTCTGTGTTCAAACTAGGACTGATCAGTATAGCCAAGTTGGGAGCCTATTCTTATTTAAAAGTTATGAGGGAATAATTATATTTTATAAAGTGGATTAAAAAAGAACTCACATTATTAGTTCTGCAACATCTTTAATTGCAATACTTTAAAAACATGATAAAAGATTAGCGCTCATTGGGACATTATAGTCACTGTAGGATTTATTTCCACTCCTGTCCCTTTAATGAAAGTTCAAGGGAACTCTAAAAAGATGTTTTGGAAATCATCTTTGGTCCAGAAAATGGATTTTAGGCTAATTCCCATTTTAATAAACAACTCTTACATTTGTTTTGTTTTGTTTTGTTTTGTTTTGTTTTGTTTTCAATACAGGGTTTCTCTGTGTAGTCTTGGCTGTCCTGGAACTCACTCTATAGACCAGGCTGGCCTTGAACTCAGAAATCTGCCTCTCTGCCTCCCAAGTGCTGGGATTAAAGGCGTGCACCACCACTGATCTTTATTGCATAAATATCATTTTAAATAAGAAAGCATGTCATTGTACCTTAGATGTTATTTTGTAACAACATAGTACAAACTCTTGACAATCAATTAATAAATATTTTGTGGGTCTCCCAACAACTGGAGGGGGGCTTACCACAACTCTTTTGTTTATCTTTGGATCCTATTCTCCTAACTAGGCTGCCTTGTCTGGCCTCAGCGAGAGAAGATAAGGCTATTCCTGCAATGACTTGAGGTGCTAGGGTGGGTTGGTACCCATGGGGAACCTCTCCCTTCTCAGAGGAGAAGGGGAGGGAGGAATGGGGAAGAGGATTCATAAGGAAAGACTGGGAGGAGGGGGCCTGAAATTAGAAGGTATAAACAAGTAAATTAATGGAAATAAAATTAAAATAAATTTACTGCATCCTAACCACAAAGAACACAATACTAAATTTTCATTAAAACTATCAATGTTAAAAAAAAAATTGGACTAAAGATGTGGCTCAGTGGTAAAATGTTTGTGTGCAAACCCTGGGCTGGGTCTCAGCACCACAAAACAAAATGGAAAAAAAAAGCCCTAATATGATAATCATAAACATTTCAAGCCCAGCAGGCTGGCACACACCTGCATCCTTTGCACCTAGGAATTTGAGCCAGAAAATCATGAGCTTAAGGCCAGACTGAGCTAAAACCCTGTCATAAGGAAATGAAACAAAACCCATGAGACAGGCAAGGCTGACTCAATGACAGGCTTCAGATTGGCATTTCAGGCCTAAATCTCCGTTTCTAAGAACTGGGCAGGTTCAGTTACAAAACAAACAAACAAACAACAACAAAAACCAACCAACCCACCAAACAAAAGCCCCCAGGCTTCAGGCAGCTAGTCAGAAACTGACTTGCCACCAGAAGCTAACCCCCAACTGGCCTGAGGCAAGGGCAATGGGTCTGAAACAGTTTCCAGACTTCCTTAGCAACAGTTTCCACCCTGACCTGCAGTAATGGTTCTGGAATGTCCCTTAGATAGAGCCAACAGAGTCAGATAAAGGTCACCTACTCAGGAATTACCCTAATGTGCTTTAAATCAGGCTTGCAAGCTCATTTGGTTGTCTCCTCCATCTTGGTAATGGGAGACCCCAGCATGCTGGGCTTCTCCAGAATAAAACACTCTTTGCTTTTGCAAATAGTTTAATCCAGGGTATTATTCTTCAATAGATCAGTAACCTTTACACCCAGAATGTTAAGATTTAAAACTTTGAATAGCGTGTAGTAGAAACTTTTCTTTTTTTTAATGTTTAAGTGAAACTCTCATTATGGGAGTGATGTAATATTTTGTAACAAATCAGAGAATAATATTCTTTGCTATAGATTCTAGATGCCTGAGAGGAATATTAGCTGCATAATCCTTTACAAAATCTCTTGTTTAATACACTATTTCTAATAATGCTTTGTGTCTTCTTGCTATAATTAAATTTTTTTTTTAGAGTTAGCTCCCTAAAAAGAAATAGAATCTCCTGTTATCTGGTCATTGACCAGTATCTTAGTGATTGTTAGAGCTTAGTGTTGGGGTAGCTATTAGGAAGCCTCACTTCTCTCCCTGAGATACAAATTCAAAGATTTCATCCTCTGAGGATAGTGGTGAGGTTTGCCTCAATTGGATTAGCATCACTTGAAACTGTAAGTTCACTGGAAGCAAATTCACCAATATCTGAATAGAAGAATTAATTGTAAAGCCTTGTGATTTTGTTGCCTTTTGGAAAAGACAATGACATCTCTCCACGCATTTGGGAGTTCAGGTTTTGAGCAGAGGTCTTTGTTGGAAAACTTCTGAGTCCTCCTTTGTTTATCTCCAGAGAGGTGGACCTGGCAGTGAGAGCCACATATATCAAGGCTTCAGAATTCATAGGAGAAGGATGTGGGCTTGAAGGGGTAGGATTGGGTGGGTGTGACTCAGAATATTCTCCTTGAAGCATGTCTAAAAGAAATGCAGGGATGATGCAGAGATCAAAGGAAAGGCCAACCAATAACCTGCCCAATTCGAAACCCATTCCATGGGCAAACATGAATCCCTGACATTATTAGTGATATTCTGTTATGCTTGCATCCTCTGAGAGGCTCTACCCAGCAGCAAATGGAAACAGAAGCAAATACCCATAGCCAAATATTAATGGAAGAGTTACCAGTAGATGGTAACTCCACAAGAAGACCAACAGAGTCAGCAAACCTGGACCCTGGGAGCTTTTAGAATCTGAGCCACCAACTGAAGCCACCAACATACACAGGCTGGAATAAGACAGAATGAGGCTCACTCATCATGGCTGCCTTGTCTGGCCTCAGTGGGAGAAGATGCATAATCTCACATAAACTTGATGTGCCAAGGTTGGGGGAGACCCAGAATGAGGTGTCCTACTGTCTCAGAATGGAAGGGGGCATGGGAGGGAGGGATTCCACTCAGTGAGGGAGGAAACAGGACAGGGATCAGTGGTTTGGATATAAATTAATTAATTAATTAATTAAAAGGATAAAAAGAAAAAGAAAAAAGAGAAAATGTACAGTACTCATGGAATTATAGTACTGAATTCCAGGCATGTATTAGAAATGTTTGAGTAACTGTTTTGTGAACTTATAATCAAGAAGCAGGTATAGCAGAGCGTATATTTGCCTGCATTTTGTATTCTAATGTCCCCAAACCACAGCACTGGTCTTTGCAACTCCCCCTTGGTTGCATATATAAAATAAAGGAGAAAGATATAAGTACTCATGGGATTAGAAAGGCTCAAAATAATCGCTTTGATATTTGTAAGAGAAAAACAACCATATCTGGCCTAGAGGGTGATTTTTTTTCAACTTTTATTAGATATTTTCTTCATTTACATTTCAAGTGTTATCCAGAAAGTTCCCTATATTCTCCCCCCTCCCGGCCCTGCTCCCCTACCCACCCTCTCCCACCCCTTGGCCCCGGCGTTCCCCTGTATTGGGGCATATAAAGTCTGCATAACCAAGGGGTAGAGGGTGATTTTAAGGGTTAATTAGTTCAAATTTGCAGAATGCTTAGCTCAGCAATTGTCCAATATGGAATAATCGATAAAATATGTTCCATGTAAAAATGTCAATCACATAGACCCAATCTTTCCTAACACATTCTAGTTTATTTTTCTATTATTTATTTGGATCTATGAGACTTAGTAAAGAGTTTCTTTTATTGTTTCAGTATCAATATTTTATCAGGTCTTCTTTTCTCAATAAATACAAATTGAATCTTTTGCTGACATGTTTTGAATGCTCAACCTCTTTAAAAATGAAAATGGTTAAAAGATAAAGTTTTATGGCTCTATCAAAGAGAAAATAAAGTTGAATGTTATTCAGTCCATTTGTTAATAATATATCAAATATTAGAAATGATTGATGTTTTATATATGTTTACCTTAGACTAAAATAAAAGTTTAATGATGCTGGCTATAAGACAATTAAAATCTCAATGTTCTTATTTAATGTTTCCAGTGAGGACTTTTGAGAAACTCACATGATGGAAACAACCATAAAACTTCCTTGCTATGGGAATGCTATTCAACTTGGAAATAAGACCATTCTTGTCTAGGTGGAAACACAGCAGCCTGGATGCTTCAGAGGGTTACTGCAGTGGGTGGCTGTGAATTTTTCCTCTGTTGCTGAAGAGAACATTGTAATAAAGGATCTATATGGGATGACATTTTACTGGGAAAGAGACAGTATGAGACAGACTTGGGTGTCTCAATTGAGACAGTTGAGTTCAGAGTCTCTGAAAAATGTAAACTTGTGATGATTTCAAGTCCCCGGGCTCTTTCCAGTGGCCACGAGTTTCTTCATGGGCACTTTCACTCATTGGTAATTCTCAGCCTTTTACTAAGAATGGGACATTGTACTTGAATGTGACTGAGTACACAGTAGTGTGGTTATATGTTAGAGCATGTTGTACAATGCTAGAGATTATACTGAGAACATATGCTGATTGTAACCTATATTAGATACGTTTCTCTTTATTACTTTGAAAAACTATATGGTAAAGTTTATTAACATTCCCATTTTATAGACAAAAAAGAGAGAGAGAGAAGAAGAAAAGGAAAAGAAAAAATACCCAATTTGTTCAAGGCCCCATCTAAGGAAGTGCTGAAACCAAAACTTTAACTGAACTGCTCTAATTTATGAGATCATATAATAAATTGATTCATCTCTCTTCTTGACCACTAAGTGGCAAAGGAGCAAAAATAATGTAAACCTAAAGGTAAGGTCTAAAAACAAGCTTGCTTTTGTCCCCATTTTAGGGGACAGTAACACACAAACAATAGCATCAACAAATATTTTTGAAATATAAATTTATTTAGGGAAATGTGAATTGTAAGAACTTGGTCTTTTTGTGTCTTAGTAAAGTCCTGGTAGTGCTTCATAGAAAAAATATATTTTCTGTCAATGACATATCAAACAATGTGTAAGATGTTGGTATTGGGGCCAGTATAATGGTTTAGCACATAAAGCTGTGTGAGCAAGACTGACAATCTGAATTTGATCCCTGGGACCCAGATGATAGAGGGAAAGGGTTAATTCCCATGTTTTTTTTTTTTTTTTTTTTACCTCTGTATATGGGTTACAACACACACACACCACTCTACTCCAGAAAATAAAACATTAAAAAACCTTGTGTGAATGCTTTTTTGTGCAAGGATTAGCTATTGCTTATAAAATCCTATTAAGAAATTGATGCTGGAATCATCCAGAGCCAGGAAGTTGAAGCTGTTATGTCAGTGATATTCTGAGGCTAACAGAATATTTATGCTCAGAGGTAACTGTTATAAATTGCATTTTGCTCCTTCAGTTGGTGTAAGCTTACGATGGAGCGTGGGCAGAGAGGACAACCTGTAATTCAAGATGATTGGGAAGATGGTTGCCTAGGAAACTGAGATGAACAGCAGAATGTCCACCAAAACCAACTGTCAACAAGAGGGCATTTCTGTTCTGAGTTGCTTTTTTAATTTATACCTTATGGCTCCTGTAGTGTCTAATTAAAGCTACTTACTCTTGATGGACAGTTTATGCCAAAGTGAACCACATTAGCCAAGAGAGGCTACAAAACTTTTCATAAGCATTCTGCTGACTAAATTTTTTGGGAGGAAGATAATAGTGCAATGAAAATGAATTTACGAAGGAGTGTTGAACATTTAAATATTTTAAATATTTAGCATAAGACATTGAAAAGCTTTTAATATTCTTTCTGTGTATACATGGTATATATGCATGTATGTGTACAGACACGTACACATATATTCACCCATGCAGAGGCTGGCAGAAGACATACTGTGTTTTCTTTTATCTCCCTCTACTGTAGTCACTGAATCTTATGCTCACATTGAAGGTAGGCTAGCTGAACAGAGAGCTCCCATGATCCACCTGTCTCTGCCCTCCAATGCCAGGATGTGTGGAGTATAACCATGCCTGGCTTTGACTTCAGTCTCTTGCTTATAAAGCAAGTACTCTTGGCCACTGAGCCTTCTTCTCAGCCTCATATAAAGTCATCTCTTGATCATAACTTAACTGCACCTAAATTTATAGGCACAAAACCTATTTCTGTTTCTAACATGGGAGTTTTATTTGCTATAATCTCTGCTCTTACGCTCTTTACATGAGATACTTTGGTGTACGATAATTATCTTCAAGAATAACACTTACAAATTCATAAATATTTGATGAAGATGGTATAAATATAGACATTGAATTTTTAATTTTAAATGTATTTTCTATGTCCATACATATTCTATAGCTCTGCATATTTAATAAGATCACAACACATGAAATTTCAGTACAGAGCCGGGGTAATTTCACTTAAGTAAATTTATAATTAAATAGAATGGATCCATATTTTCTTATCCTTTTTTTGTTGTTTTGATTGTCTTTTTCATTTTCTCATCTCTGCTTCACTTTGTCCTATGCTAACACTATCCACTATCCACCACCTCTCTCCTTACCCACAGGCAACTCATATTACAAGCATGACCTCTGTACTCTTGTCTCACAATTCTGCCTGTATGTCCATGTCTAGACTAATGACAAAGCTTGCGGTGCAGTCTCAAGCCTGCAGGCTTCTCTCTTCTGTTGCTGCATCTTTCCACAGCCTGCATCCCTTTCTGTACTTTAGTGTCCTCCGTCCTTTCTATTTTCTCATCCTTACTGCGTTTCAGCTTCATTTGTAGCCACTTCCTTGTTTTCCCTCATTTGTCCTTCTAGATTCTATTTCTCTCCTCTGTGCTAGCAACTGTTCACAAATGATCCATGCAACAGAGTACGGCCCTGTGCCACCCAGATGGATTAGTAGTTGTTTTCTGCTTTTGTCTAATTTGTCTCTATAGAGTAACTTGATATTTGACTCAGGTAACTTAGGATGCGTGAGAAGGAAATGCTTTGATTTTTATTCTGCTGACATTAGCTTCCGAGATCCATGGCTTCTCCAACAAGGACAGATTGCCTCCCTAGAGCTATTTCATTGACTTCTTCACTGACACAGTAAAGTTAATAGTCAGACAATACTGTTCTATGCAGAGCCCTTAGCATTTATATTACAAATGAGAGTATTTGAAGTCTTGTGGTGTGCTAGATGTATGGCTCCCCACTGATGTGCTAAAAGACCTCAGACAAGGGTTGCTTCTTTCTCTCTGCCGATCCCAGTGCCATGGACACCCCATCCTCCTTATACAGGGAACATTGATCCTATCAGGCATGGAGAGTGATCTCTGCTTGACAAAATGGCATACTCCAGTGACACCAGGCTGAGGGGTTATTCTAGAATTTTCTCCAGAGGAAATGCGAAGGAAGATGGTAGTACAGGTTCAGTGATAGTAGGCTCATCCTTCCCTTCCCTGCCTCACAATCTCCTCCACCTTTATAGATCTTTGGTCTATATGCAAATGATTATTGTTTGTCCAGGTTCTTGTTCCTTCTCATATGTGGAAGGGAAGGTAGTTAGCAATGAAGTGATGTGTCAACTCTTGGAATTTTATGACTTGAAATTCTTTCACAAGCAACCCAGAAGACTCCACTCCTGATTAACTGGGATTGATATTCTTGATGGTGTTACCTGGGCTAGGTCTTCCACATTCTGCTGAGGGCCATCCAGCTGAGGTAGATACAGTTTACTCAGAGGGTCGTTATTTACCTAGCAAAGAGTTTGCCAAGGGCTTTAAAAGATGCCATATGTAGAATATGCTTAGATCATAAGATATCAGTGAGTGATAACCTTTGTTCCCCACTTCAGGAATGAAATCCCCAAATGGTCCTAGAAGAGGAGTCATTAAAATCCTGACAGCTGCTTAGAGGTCATCTCTGAACTATATCCCAGGAGAAATGTTTGTAGAAACAAAACAGAACAGGAAACCAAAATGAGGCTAGTGTAGAGGAAGACAGAGGGTGGCTATTTGCAGCTCACTCAGGTGTGCTCTGAAGGTAAATGTCCTACATCAGCATTATCAGAGCAATTCCACTCCTTAAAAAGCACAGAGAGATCACACATATGCTCATGTGTGCGCTGCGCTCTCTCTCTCTCTCTCTCTCTCTCTCTCTCACACACACACACACACACACACACACACACACACACACACACACATTACCATTGTACCTTCGAGTCTCCCAGAAAAGCAGTTTCTGTGGGTGATAGAATGAGTCTAGGTGATTTTCTAAGGAGACGCTTAATTTTCACAGATCTACCCACAACACTGATATAGGAGGCCCCATTACACTCAAGTAGTGGAAGAATTTTTCTAATTTCTTAGGGAATTGTGTGAATATAGTAATCTCAGTGCTTCTTTACTTCCAAAACTGGACACTGCATCAAACATCAGAAACAACAGTATCAGCTCTTGTCCCAGCTACCATGGAGTTTCTTGAGAGAACTTACCTTGTGAATGATCAAGCCACCAAGATGTACGCCTTCACTCTAGACAGGTAAGAAGACACTTAGATTTGCATTGGCACGTTCTGTGGCTTCGGTACTCAGTAAGAATATTAACAAATATTAGTACTTTAGAATGATACAGGTCTGCTTTGAAAATTAGAATTATTTTTGAGCATCTCAAAAGACCTTGACTGATTTGTATGACTCATTCTAGACATACTGAAGACTGCATAGTTGTTTTGATTCATTAACATTATAAGTCACAAAAGAAACATTTATTAAAGTAATTTTTTCCTATGGTTTTTCACTAAAGAAAACAGATAAGAACAATCTAACTGTTTACTCTTGCTTTTTTTCAATTTTCTCATTTTTAAGTTAGAGACTAAAGTGTCAAAATTATATTTAGGAAAAATAAGCCTTTCCAATGATGGCTCAAAACCAGAGTTATATCCATCTCAAGATGAATGGATTACTTTATATCAGTAAGTGTGCCTACAATAAATGTAGCTGAATTTAATGTTTTCCATGGTCTCAGGCTTTTCTTAATGCTTTCACAGTGTCATGTGTACTATAAGTCTTTGATTTTCACTTTTAAACACAATTATTGACTGAACACACCTATCTTATGTACTGAATATATATTGGAAAAGAAAATACTTCTAGTACTAGATATCTGTTCATTTAGATTAAGAGGCTAATATAAATTGCATATAAAAAGAAACAATTACAGAATGGGTACAGAATAATGCTGGAGATATTTAATGATTATTTCAAAAGAAGACATTAAGAGAAACTAAAGTTTTCCTGGGTGTGAGGGCAAGTGCAAAATTTCCAGAAATAATAGAATAAGGACTGAAGAAAACAAAATAAGATCATAATAGATTTAAGGGAAATCTATATAGCAAGTAAGGAAATAGGAGGTAGGGATGTAGCTGAGTGGAATAGTGTGTAGCTAGGAACGGGGGTATGTGAGAAGATCACTCCTAGTGGGAGTGAAGTTGGTAAATGAAAACATAAAATGGATTCATGCAGAGGAAGTTTTAAGAGAATTTGTACTTATTAATAATGTATGCAATATTTTCATTTATTTTGTAGAGCCAAATTTATAACCTAAAAACAATGATGTATTTGATCACATGATATATAGTAAAGAGGACTTTCCCTAAGAATATATATATATATATATATATAACAAATGAATAATATACAAGAAGGACATTTATTATCACACATTTAAAGATTTATTTTCTTAGAAAATTTGAGGTGTCAGTTATTGACCTCATAAATACCGAAAACAAAGCCTTATATGAAGACTGGACAACATGCTGTTAGCCCTAGAAGAACTGCCATATTATTGAAATAACAGTAATTACTGTTAAAATAGATTTTTAGAATTCTGACAAAAAGCCACCAGTTTATCAAAACGGTCTTGTTCCTCTCGTAGGGTGACTGAGGTATGATTCTCAAGACATGGTGCGTAGGAGAGCCACGAACACATTCAATCTTTTCTTTTCAAACACAAAAGTGAAATCTTGAACAGATTTTTAAAATCCTGATCCCTCTATTTGCCACAGAAGAAAATGAGTGCCAAAGAGAGGACCCAACCTTGTAAGGCCAGAGGGCTGAGTTGAAAGTTGAGAGGATCCCTGCTCCTAGTGGGTCTGTGTAGTATCTGCCCTTTGCCTTCATCCACACACGTGTGACCTCAAAACCTAATTTAATTGCTCCTGAGAAAAATCTGTATCTTGCAGATCTCTTCTCCTTCCCCACCTCTTCTAGGCTCCTTACTTGTATACTTGTATACTATATATTTTCTTTCATTTCAGAGCTTTACCTCTCAATAATTTTTTTCTTCTCCTGGGTTGCTTCCTTTGACCCATAACTAGCTTCTTGTTTAAATTGTTATACATTGTAAAGATACTTACTCTTGAAGGCAACCTGGTTGTCTAATTCCACGGAGGGATTGTTTCCTATAGCTGCGGTTTTACAAAGAACTACTCCCACAGTGGGTGGCTTACAGCACATAATTCTATGAGGAAAATCTAAGGCATATGGCCTTTGTTCTTTTGCTTAGGAGGTTGTTTTCTTCTGGTGTCTAGACTAGAAGGTTCAAAAGGCCTTTACTCGCACTCACGTGCCTGGGGTCTTTTGCTGACCTTTGGCTAGAGTCTTTGTTTGCCCTCTCTACATTTGCACCAGCCTGAGAGTTTTGAAATGATAATTCAGTACCTAAAAAAACAAGACCTGAAGCTTATAACCATCACATAGCCAAAGCCCACAACAGGGCCGCTGTTATTATTTTAGCAAGTAATAACAGGTCTCAAGGTCTGGATTTTAACATGACAGATATTACTGGGTGTCACCATTGTACACATTTTACCATGGGACAAAGGCAAGCTTTGTTAGTGCCATTGTCACTAGGGAGTACCCTCTCCTTCCTCTGCAATTCTTACTCCAGAATTGTTCCATTAAAGAAGGGCTGTGGAAACAAGAATAGGGATAGAGGGTAGAGATAAACTGCTAGAATCTTTTCAACAATCTATTTCTTTGTCTGTCTCTCTGTTACTCTTTCACGTCTCTCTGCCTCTCTGTCTGTCTCTGTCTCTATCTCTCACTGTCTGTGTCTCTGTCTCTCTCTTGCTCTCTCTCCTCTCTCCTCTCTCTCTCTCTCTCTCTCTCTCTCTCTCTCTCTCCCTCTGTGTGTGTGTGTGTGTGTGTGTGTGTGTGTGTGTGTGTGTGTGTGTGTGCCCGCTCCTGTGAAAGACAATTCTCAGGTGCTTCCCACCATGTTCACCAGCCTGGATCTTGTTAAGTAGGTGAGGCTGGCTGGTTAGTGAGTCTGAGAGGTCCATTGGTCACCGCTTATCCAGTGCTGGGATTACAAGAACACACCACACATCTGGGTTTTTAAATATAGTTTCCAAGAATCAAATACAGGCCTTCCTGTTTGCCAGGCACACTTGCAAAGTTTATGTTTTTTCATTGTCTCTGGAGTTGTCCTAAGGGCCCGTGCAGAAATGAAAAACAACATGTTCTCAAAAGCCAGTGCATCTCAGTAAGAAGTGAGAAGATGGAGAGACTGGGTATTTCCAAGCAGAGCTATTGCTGCTGCTGAAAACAGCAGAGTTCTTGTTTTTCTGTTGAGAAAGTAAGATTAGACTTGAGGCTTCATGACAGAAATAAACTAGAGAATGAAAGAGCAGCTAAAGGTTTAGCAGCAACAGCCCAAGTTTAATACAACAACAACAACAACACACACACAGACACACAAACACACACACAGAGTAAAAAATCCCTCGGGGATTTCAGCTAACCACAGACTGGTATCAACAGCAATCCTGAAGAGAGGCTTCCTTTGTGTTCCCCACTTGTGGAATTTGCATGCTGACACCTGAAAACACAGTGTGGGCTTATTAACAATAATACAAATCCTAAGGATGTAACCAAGTTTAAATGTGGTTACAGGAATGGCTGTCACATATAATAAGACAGAGAATTCATTTTTCTCTCTCTTTATGTGCACAGTGATAAAAGCCATGTGAGGATATCAAAGGGTAGCCATCATCGAGCCAGTAAGAATTTGCAGAAATTTACTAGCACACTGGCCATGAAGTTCTAAACTCTAGACCTGTGAGAAGATACATTTCTGTTAAGTCATCCATGCTGTGATGCTTTCTTGCAGTTCAAGCAGCCTAACAGAAGCCATAAATTTGGCTGAACCATGTAAACTGTGGAATAATTTTTATCTTAGAGCACTGTTGAAAATAGTCCACACTCTGAGTGAGCTACTAGTAGAGGCCGAACAACCAGCGTAGGCTTGAGAGTGCAGCCATGGAAAGAGACAAAGCATGTACAACTAAAATGACCACCATCTGTGGAGGGTGCAGAGAGGTAAAGACACCCAGAGATGAACCCTCTCAAGGAGCACAGGGCATTCACAGGCATGGAAAACCAGAGGAATGTACTCCACTGAACTGAGTAACCCAAGTTACCAAATAAGAAATGAAAAGAAAGAAAATCACAAAGAATCACTCTCTAGCACCATGACAATAAATAAAGATGTTCGTTTTCCTCAAAATCATAGGACACAAAGGAACAGAAAAAGAAAAAAAACAAAACATAAATAGTAAAAAAAATTTCCAGTCATGGGACAGCTTTAAAAGTGTCTAAATGTTGGACTTAGAGTTTAAATGTTTTGATAGCAGCTACGATAATTAATCAAGAGAACAAAATGTAATTATCTTTAAAAAAACTAATGAAAGATTTGATGACTATCTCCAAATAGTGAATACCAACAAGGAAATAGAGACCATAAGATCAAAATGTAAAATCTAAGGTAGAAAGGCATTAATAAGTAAAATTAAAAAAAAAAAAAAGCCTGCCAGACGGGCCTAATAACAGACCTCTGCTATTGAAATCAGCAGACAGAACAAAACTTCAGTGGTCTTGAAAACAAAGAAATAATTATCATTAATAAAATAATGATTAAAATAATTAAATAATAAATCAAACTAAAAATAGTTAATAAGATATTTATATAACTACATAAATATATATGTATGATTATATAATAATAATTAAAAAGTTAAAGAAAATTAGCATAGAATTAGAGAACTGTGACATACAATAAATTCACTAGTTCATGCATAATAGTATTACCAGAAGGAAAGAAAAAAATATAAATGTCTTTAATGAGCCTAAATCTCAAAAAAATTGGTGAAAATTAATTTGTAGTTCCATTATACTTAGTGGATATAAGAAGAGACAAGCAGCTCGGTCAGGTGATGCGTGTTTATGCTGCGGTATTTGGGAGGCAGAGGTACGTGGATCTCTATAAGTTTGAGGTGGCCTAATCTATATAGTGAGTTCTGGGACACCCAGGGCTACATAGAGAGACTTTGTCTCAAAAAACTGGTGAGGCCAGAGGAGGGTACTGGGTCCCTCTGAAGTGACAGGTTGTTGTGAGCTGCCTGACTTTGTAGATGGGTGTGAATCCCCATGTGCTCAGAGCTGAAACCCAGCTTTTCTACAAAAAGCACTAAGCATTCACCTCCTCCACAGCCATCTCTCAGCCCTGAAGAGAATTTCTTCACATCCATAACATGGAATGTCAGAAAGTCTGAAAGTATTTCAGAATAAGTAGAACATAACTAAGTCCAGGCTCATTGCTTCTCATCAACATTAGAAGATACTGTGCATTCCAGCCAGGACTTCCATGTGAGAAAACAAAATGAGAGACATCAGAATAGAAAGGGAAAATGAAAGCTATATTTCCAAACAATAACATATTTTAAATATAAAAATGTCAAAACATACTCTGAAAAATGTTAGATTTAGTAAGTTCAGTAAAGTGGTAGTAAATGATAGATGTAAATGTAATTGTATTTTTACATAGGAATAGCAAAAATAATAAAATAAAATAAAATAAAATAAGACCTGAAAATAAAGTTAAGAAAACATGTTTACTTACAAGGGCATACAAACACAAGGCATATGTATTCATCAAATAGGGGCTGAAGATATAGCTTATTGTCTAAGGGCATTGATTGCTCTTTCAGATGACCCAGGTTTGATTCCTAATACTCACATGGAGGTTCACAAACAGCTACAACTGCAGTCCCCAGGGGATCTAATGCCTTCTTTTGTCTTTTGCCAATACAACATCGCATGCAGTATACAGATCATATATGCAGGCAAAAAACTCATACTCATAAATTAGAAATTACAAAAAAGTAGTTCATTAAATAAATAAAAATGCTCAATTTTATATTATAATTTACAGACCATTATAGGAATTAAAGAATTCACTAAGAACATTCCAACATTAGTGGGGTAGAAGAATTAATATTGCTAAATTTTAAAATTGGCATGGGGATTTAATGTGCAAACCATAATACTGATCATGAGAAATGAAACCTTTTAAGAGAAATTAACAAATAGACCTCATGACTTACATAGTAACAGAAGGGACTTCTTAGTTAGGATTTTGATTGCTGTCAAGAGGTGTGATAACCATAGCAACTCTTCTAGAGGAAAGCATTTAATTGGGGTTGACTTACAGTTCAGAGGTTTAGTCTATTATTATCATGGTGGGAAGCATGGTGGCATACAGGCAGAAATGATTCTGGAGAGGTTGCTGGGAGTTCTAGGTCTGGGTTGGCAAGCAGCAGAAAGAGAGAGGGAGATACTGCGAAGTCCTCCCCCTGTGACACAGTTTCTCCAATAAGCTGATACCTACTCCCAAAACGCCACTTGTCGTAATCTTTCAAATAGTGCCTATGGGGGCCATTTTCTCTTAAAATACCATATTCCATTCTCTGAACCCCATAGGATTCTAGTCATAACTTCAAAAATCCTTATTATAGCTTATAACAGTCTCAACATTGTTTAAATGCCCAAAGTTCAAAATCTCTTCTGAGACTCATGATAAACTTCTTAACTGTAGTCCCCCGTAAGATCAAAATCAAAAAGCATATCACATACTTCCAACTCAAGACGGCATAGGAAATACATAACCATTCCAGAAGGTAGGAAAGGGAGTACAGTGGGGAAATACTGGACCAAAGCAAGATTGAAAACCAGCTGGACAAACTCCAAATTCTGTATCCCTGTGTCTGATGTCAATGAGGTCTTCAGATCTCTAACTCCTTTCAGCTTTGTTGACTGCAACATACTGCTTTCTCTCAATATGGTTCCACCCTCGATTAGCAGCTTTCCTCAGAAGGCACTTCTTACTTCACCTTCATGGCTTTAAGCAATGGCCTCTTTAGTCCTCCAGATGTCTTAACCCCTTTCTTTTATCCTTGATCTACAGCCATAAACAAGTGGCGGGAGAAGTTGGCAAGTTCTGCTGTTTGCTGGCCCTGGAACATGCCCTCCTCATTCGAATACATTTTCCCCAGCTTTCTGTTTTCAATGGTTTCCATCACTGCCTAAACTTCCTCTGTAGACTAGGCTGGCCTTGAACTCAGAGATCCACTTGCCTCTGCCTCCTAAGTGCTTGGTTTAAGATGTGTGCCGCTATGTCTATCCTGAACCTTTCCTTAAGTCCTTTTCACAAATTGGAAGCTTAGCTGGGTAGGGCTTTGCTCTGAGGTCACTACTTTGATTCTATTTAGTACCAGGCTTTTCTTTAATCTGTTTACAATTCCCAGTGTCCCTTTTCTCAAACTGTACATTTTGTATTTTTCCTTGCTCAGCTTGCTCCTTTTCATTATAGATATGCATAAGACTGGCCACTAATAATCAAGCAACTAATAAAGCAACACTATCAGTGCTATGCTTTCTGGAAATTTCTTCCACCAATGCTGCTAATCCATAACTCTTCAATTTAGCTTCAGGCAGACTTTTCAGACAAGGACAAAAAGTATTCTTCACCAACATATCATAAGAATTTGACTAGGCCACATAATAATACTCTTCTCTGAAACCTCTTAAGCCAGACCCCCAGAGTTCAAATCACTCAACACCACTGACTTCCACGATTCCACTAGAATGGCCTATTAAGCCCCACTTAAAGTACTCAACTGCTTTCCTAATTCAAAGTTGACATTCTTCCATAAAGGGAAAAGGTCAAGCCTACTATTGCAATACCCCAGTCCCCGGTGGTGCCAACTTCACAAGGTGTGTCACATACCCTGCTATTAAAAATTAACACAAACTCAATTAGAAAGCATTTGGTCATCCCCATAATAATCACACCACTATTAAATGAGAGTGTATTTATCTGTTCATCCAGGTAACTCACACACACAAAGAAGACATAAAAGTAGTTGTGTGTGGTGGTTTGAATATGCTTGTCCTAAGGAGTAGCACTAGTAGGAGTTGTGGCCCTAGAGTAAATGTGGCCTTGTTAGAGGAGGTGTGTCACTGTGGGAGTGGGCTTTGATGTTTTTATGCTCAGGCTCCTCCAAATGTTGAGTAAGAGCCCACCCCCCTCCCCTGGCTGCCTGTGGAATCCAGACTTTTCCTGGATGCCTTCAGATCAAGATATAGAACTCTCAGCTTCTCCAGCACCATGTCTGCCTGCATGCTGCCATGCTTCCTGCCATGGACTGAACCTTTGAAACTGTGAGCCAGCCCCAATTAAATGTTTTCCTGTATAAGTGTTGTGCCTTGGTCATGGTGTCTCTTTACAGTGATGGAAACCCTTACTAAAACAGAGTGACAAGAAGGCTTTCACAGGTAGAGAGAGAGAGGCAAAAGAGAGGATAATTATAGACTAAAAAGCCCCTGAAATTCATTATGTGCTTGTGTGAAACCATCAAAGATTCAAAAAATGAAAAGAGTAAGTATATACTTAAATTCACGACATGGGCTACCAGCATATAATACACATATATTCATACATACCAACTGAATGGGCCAATTGTCTTTCAACAAGGTGTTTTCAGCAAATGTTTTTGGGACAGTAAATATTTGTGTAAAGAAAAATTAATATGTATATATTTCTGACATTATACTAAAGAACTTTACTAACGTGGATCATAGCATTAAGGAAGATGCCAAGATGATATAGTTAAATATCATCTAAAAGAAAATATAGGTATAAACCAATGAATCTTGGATTAGGAATGTTTTCTTGAAAAGATGCTTAACATATAAATATTAAAATTGTGTAAGTTAACAAAAAAGGAAACATCTTCTTCTGTAAACTATAGCATAGAAACAGTGCCCAAACTGCACAGAGTTAATGGGGGTAGATTTTGCTCTGTTCTAACCTCTAGGAAGCAACATTGCTGGGTTTAGGCCTAAATGTAAGAAGCTCTACACAAACAGTCCTCTGGTTATAGTGGATGGGTCTCATTTGATAAAAATAGTTTGCCTCCAGACTCTTGGGTCAATTTTGAGAAGGATTATTATATTAGTATTGTCATTGCTGTGACCAAAAGCAAGTTCAAGGAGAAAAGATTTAACTGTGGTCATGGTTCAGGAGATGACAGTCTACCAGAACAAGACAAAGTAGGTCCATTGTGATGGGAGCATGAGCCTGGGGCTCTTCTATCTTAGCTTTTCCAGGAAGCACAAAGAAATAGAACAAAATCAAGAGGAGGTAGAAAATTCACGGACTGATCCTAGAGCTCATTTCTGCAGCCAAATCCCACATTTTACACTTTTAAAACAGTTATGGAAAATGGAGATCAAGAAGTGAAATACTGTCTCATTGGTGAGGGGTATGAGGGGAGGCTTTCAGCCTCAAACCATGGCAGATAAACGCTTTCACCTGAGTATGAAAACCCACAAAGATAGTCTGATATACCCTGACAACCATTCCAAGATAGGAGGAAAATCAGTCTTGGGATAAAGCATAGCTCTGTCCAAATAGTGCTTGAAGCCTAGATGCTTTTAGTGTCCGCAGTAGTATAACCAACAATTCTCATGCGTTATATTTTCAATAAAATTTTTGTTTTCTATATACACAACTCAAAACAAGCTAACCAATGGACTCTCATTGTATAAAAATGAATATTTAATATGCTGCAACACTATCCAATAAAATATCAATAATTGTATTTTGGAAGTATAATTACCAGTGATTTTTTCTCTGCTTTGTGTTTTTTGTTATACTAAGTTTTCTATAATGATATGTACATATATTATTTTTCAGAAGAATTCAAATATGACAGTAATTAGAGTGATCCTAATACTTATCAGCTAAGCCAAAACATTCAGGCTTTTAATTCCAGATGGTGCTAATCCAAATGAGATAACCTTCAAATAGAAGCTAATTTAAAATTTAACTTTCAGAGCTGAAAATGTAAAGTTCTTAATTCTGAGACCCTCACTAGTGTTTTCAAATAATCCATGGAGTTTAAAAACATCCTATTAATTCAAGATTCAGGGGCACTGTCATCTGGACCAGCAACAATTGATTTTTAGGTGCACTCATATTGAGATAGCAACTAGTCTGTGCCATGGTGGGAAACATTGGGTTTTGTCCTGTCATTTTCTGACTTTTTTACCTCAGAAAATCACATTACCTCTCTGAATCTTACTTATCTCAGCTAAGAACCTATGCAGCTGGGTTACCTTTTATTAATAGCCTGTCCTACTATGATCTTACGGAAATCTCCAAATTAAGTTTTGTATTGGAACAAAAGTGTTAGTTACTATTTGAGGACACACAAGTGGAATCCAGCTTTCATCATAACAGTAATTGGTAGAAGCTGTCTACAAACGGTGCAAATGGGTGATCAGGTGTCTGAGGGTCTCAACGAACTCAGCCTGAACAAGCATTGTGTCCTACTGATGTCTATTTGTCATACCTTACAATCTACTATGATAGTGATGGTGGTGGGTTCTGAGCACAATATTCAGAATCTTTTAATATTGGAGAAATTAAGAAAGATTTGTCCTTAAGATTCTCTATTTTTTCCCCTTAGCTCCCCAAAGGCAATGCTTGGAAGCAGTTGTGAATTCAGAAGGAAATGTAAAGAAAGCTCCTTTGCTAGTTTGCAAATGTCCTATGACATTGAGAGTGGGTAGGGCTACCAGGAAGGTGCGTGTTTGCAACCATGTTCCCTTCTTCTTGCTCCTGTCAAAATCATCCTCAACAGAGAACTTCGACAGAAGCCTGTGAATAAAGATCAGTGTCCTGGAGACAGGCCAGAGCATCCAGAGGCAGGAGGCATCTATCACTGCCACAACAGCGCCAAGGCCACAGGGAACAGGTCGAGCAAGCAAGTGCATGCCAAGTGGAGACTCTGTGCTGCTTCAGCGATATGCTTCATCTTTATGGTGGCAGAGGTGGTGGGTGAGTACTGCCCGGGAAAACGCTTGATGACTCTGCAAACTGACGAAACTCGGCATTGGGATGAGAGGGACAATGAAGTTCTTTCAGAGAAGCTTTTAGTATTTACTGTATGAATGACAGTAGACACACAGTAGTCACGTTGGAAAATAGAGGGAAAACAAGATCTATTATTATGTCCCATTTAAATTAAAACCTCTAATTACACCATAGATTGCTTCCTACAGTATATCTTCTGTGCATAGCTCAGCGGTTATCTTTCTTTTCTTCTACATAACTTGGACCGTGTTGAATGCTCTTGTCTATGCTATCAAATACTGTTTAAAAATATTTTTGTGCCCAAAGAATATACTCCATTGTAATTCATATAACTATTTCTCTACTGGTAGGAATTTAGGGAGATTTTTTTTTCTGCTTCTGCACTATATTACAGTAAAGACAATCTTAATAAAAATCTGCCTACCCTTCTGATTATCCCTTGAAAGGGATTCTAAAAATGGAAATAATTGAAATACTTGCTTGAAAGACAAGAATATTTTTCTTACTTCTTGAATCATTCTGTCAAACCTATGTCCAGACACTTGAAAGGATTTGTCAGTATGGAAGCTCCTCATAAAAATGATTTTCCATCCAACTCTTTGTAAATACAGCTGTAGAGAGTCTGATACTCTCTTTTGAACTCTACAGGCATGTACATGCACACATGCACACCCACACAAGCACATCCACTCCCACACATACATACACATACATTCACACACACAAATTAAGTCTTTGATGATATATATACGAGTGCTTTAGTATTCATTGTTTTAATTCTTAGCATCTTTCACACACTTATTAGTTGAACATGTTTACTCCTATGATGCACCCCCTCCTTTTTTCTTATTAACTTCTTAGATGAAAATTTTATAAATTATTTTATTGATCTATGGGAGCTCCTTATGTGTTGGGATATTAATTCTGGGCTATGGCATTCATAACTGTTTTTTTAGATTATTGATTGCCTTTTCATTTGTGTTTTAACCTGAGAGCTTAAATTTAAGCAGTTTAGGTTTGAAATATAGGCAACTATAAAAAACTTTCATCCTGAGTTTTTCTTTTTGAGACAGAGTTTCTCTGTGTATCACTGGCTGTCCTGGAACTCACTCTGTAGACCAGGCTGGCCTCAAATTCAGAAATCTGCTTGCCTCTGCCTCCCAAGTACTGGGATTAAAGGCGTGTGCCACCACTGGCCAGCAGCTGATTTTTTTTTTAACTTGGTTATCTCCACCCACTGAGAGAATAAATACTTTTAAATGCATTTTCTTCGGTTTTTGCACGTAATTTTAAAATCAATGTAAAATTAGACATTTTGGATTCTATGAGAACTAAAGTCTCTTTTCTAAACATATAAAAAAGTTTCCAATATCATGATATAATTATTTTTTCATTGATATTCAATATATTTTTGTTTTTCATTAACCTTTTGTAAGTATCAAAGTGTGTTTCTAAGTATATTCTTTGATCTGCATTCCTATTCTCTGGCAGTAACATAATTAATGTAGATTTAAACATCATAGTATCTGTTGTATCCTCTCTTTCTAGAAGAAAAGTATAATGGTTATTAATTTCTGTGTTTTTAATAAAACATAAGACTCATTCTGTTATCATTCAATCTAATTATGATTTTATTGGCATGTAAGTTAATAGAAAATTATAAATATTTATTAATAACTGAAAATTTAGCAGTAGTTTTCTATTTTAGAGTTTTTCTAAGAGTTTTGAGTCACAACTACACATGCTAATATAGAAAGCTGAGTTTAAAAATTCATTTTATTAAATAAACCATATGGTTTGTAATCATCTCACTAAGAGAACTTTTTAACTATTCTTTGGTAAGTATTTTAGCTTTTGTCTCACTCGTTGGTAAACTCAAATTTTCTACTTCTTCAGTACTATTTTCCTCTTCTATATCTTTCTCTAAAATCATTCAGCTACTGGGAAATATCAAAATTATTGTCCAATGCTGGGGCATGATGCTCTTCTGTTTGAATTGCTCAGCTTGAAGATTTTGGAAGGCAATGTTATCTCATTTTTCTCTAAATATGTAAAAGAAAACTCTAAGTTAGATGTATGTGGGGTCATTATTACTTTTAACAATGGGTCTGTTACTCACTACCTCTCATGCTGTTACCAATGTCTTAGGAGCCTCATTTCCATTTTTGTTACCTAGAGGGAAGGTGATATGAGTAGAAATGGGCAAATAGAATAAAATAGGCTCTCCCTAGCTCCTTTTCCCACTGTACTTTTTAGCTGCCAGAATAAGATGTGTTTCTTCTAGCTGTAGACTCTTCTCATATATAGACTTCTACAGCATTTGAAAATCAGATAAAACCATAGATCATTAAATCCAAAAAAACAGCATCGATACAGCACTTTACTGTGAATTTATAAAGAGAATAAGTATCATACAATTTCTTTAACAAGTGCTCTATCTTTTGAGGAAAGAGACTGAAAGTTTGATGGAGTTGCAAAATAATTTGCTGAGGGCAATAGGCAGTTCCAATCTAGAACATCCTCTTGAAAACGTACCAGTATCTCACAAAAGTGCATACACAAGCACATACAGATAGATGACATATGACATACATATATGCACATGTATGCATGTACATATATGCCTACAGATGATGTTTGATACAAATAGAAAGAGTCATTCTTTCTTTCCTGTTATAATGTTGACTAAGGCCTTCAGAACGCACCGAATGGAAGTGGTAAAAGTGAGTCCCTTGGTTTGCTTCCAAGGAATGCTTACCCTTTCCATCCTGTGTATCATGAGGCTATGCCATCTGTAGCTTTTATTTCGTTCATTACTCCTAATATTCCTTATTTGCTATTTGTCATTTTATTTCAAAATCCCTCATGTGAGATAGGCATGGGCAGCTATCCACATGGAGTTCTCCTTTCCCTCTTATTCCTGTGTATCCAAGTGTTTGAGTTCTACTCTGACGCTTAAAGGCACATGTGAACTCATTAATAAAGGAATATAAGGGATACAGACTGAAACTTGATGAGTTTTGAGCCATGTCAGCATCAACCTGATTATTATTCTAATCATGGCTCCATCAGGGCCACATCCATCTTCGAAAGTCTTCAGCATTTCCACTTTGTTTGAAATGCAATTGACAAGGGTCAACAGACAAAAGCATAAGTAGCTGGAAGAGGCTGGTCCAGGAGCTGCTTCTACACTAGACCCCACTTTGCTCTCCCAAATGAAATGTGATCAATATATTAGAAGTTCTGGACATCTAAGACAAAAGAAAAGAAAATTCTTTCTGTGAAATACTTTTTCAGATATTCCACACTCAGCCTGACGTATAAATTACTAATAATTTTCTCTTGCCACATCCTTACATACTTATTCAGGTCTAACTCAAAGAGATTATTCATTTTCTGTGAAACGATCCCAAGCTTTAGAGTCTCGGGAGCTTTCGTCTCTTTATTTAAATTCCAAAGTCTCCATTCTCATCAAAGCCTTAGCCATCACTCAAGATCCCAGGCCATAGCACACCTATTCCCTGAAGTCAAATCAAGAAATGATTATTCTCAAGACCTTTTAGGAGAGTCTAGAAGGTCCTTCGTCAGGGCATAGACTCTGAAGAAGGCCTCAGAGGAAGAACTAAGAGGCTCGAAAATGACATGAGAAAGTCTTTTTTGATACAAAACTGAAAGTGATGTAATTATGTTTAAATTTAAAAAACAATTAAATCAATAAATAAAAATAACAAAACCCAAACCAAACAGCTTATTATTTATGCCTGTGGTCTGAGAGGTAGTGATTATCAGGCTCTTCCTTCAAATATCTCTATGGTTATGTTTGAAACCGGGCAAGGAATAATACCTACAGAGATACAGGCACAGCAGCTTCAAGGAGGCAAACACCTCTGTTCAGCTTGCTTCCACAATGGCTACAAGACTTACCCTCTTGGCCTAAGGACCTGATGCTTGAAGTATCTCTGGGATTTATATAAAGAGGCTGAATAGAAACTTACTGTCTTTCCTCTAAAAGTATTCATGTGGAATGATGCAGTTCCAGAGCTTCCAGAGCCCTACCTATATCTTGCCTGCCTTTAGTAACCTGCTTTAGTAACATCTTTGATCCTGAGACTTAGGACACACCTGCTCAATTGTGCTCAGATTCATTTATAGGAGCCAATAACTTAAAACCTTCATGTTGTTTAATCTAATTTAGATTAAGCTTTTATGACTCAGACAAAGGAGAATACCTAAAGGAGATTCTGTTGAAGACACAGCTAGAATAGTAATTGGCGGTTCTGCTGGGGAACCTGGTCCTTTTGCAGAGCTTGCTTTATAACTGATCTTTAGAGTAGGAGAGAATCAGGCCATTGGGCTACATTTGGGGAGATGACTGCCACAGTGTGCATAGCAGACTGGTAGAACGACTGAGAAATGAAGGAGAAAGGCACAGTGTACCCACTCTTGGGCCTCTGGAGCTGTCAGACTAGGACTGTTTTGTGGCTTGTAAAAATTCTTCACTGTGCAAAGGCCATAAAATGGGGTTTATATTGCAGATATGAACATACATCTCTAGTTGAAAAGATGAAATGAAGACACAGAGAACTCAGGAAACTAAGTCTGAGTGTGTCATTGCTGGAAGCAATTGAGAGTAGGCAGGGAGAGGCATCTGGGGTACCATGTTCGGTGTTATATAAGGATGGGGAAAGATGATTATGCTAGGCAATGATGCAGAGCTGGAGCAGGCTGAAAAAACACCCATCTGAGAGTGAGAATTTCTGTCTTACTAAGAGCAGGATATAGCTGGAATGCGTGATACATGTTTGATTACTAGAGTTTTACTTCCTTTGTTCTGCAGGTATGGCACCTCAGTGACATGGGTCATAAATATTTTTGGTTTAAAATATTTTACTCTTTGAGAACCTTCTATATGAGCACTGAATCCACATCACACTTGCACGCACTTCCTTTACTCCATCCAACTCCTCCTGTGTCTACTGTCCCAGTTCAGGTCGCAGATATTTTTTGTGGTTCCTGATATTGGGAAATTTTAAAACAGGACCTGGAAAATATTGGTTTGTTTTAAATACTTGCTAAACAATAACTGAAGGTTTTGACAAGCCATATTAGTTAATACAGTGTAAAGAAATGCCACTCATAAGATAGGTAAATCATTCTTCTTATATGAATTAATGGCATACAATTTGTGTAGCCCAGTCATGGATACAAGGGGGTCTTGGTTACTTTTCTATTGCTATGATAAGACACGATGGCCAAGGCAATTTGTAGAATGAGTTTACTTGGGGCAGACAGTTTCAGAGAGTTTGAATTCATAAAGACTGTGGCAAAGAGTATGGTAGCAGGCAATATGGTGCTGCCAGAGCAGTAGCTGAGATCTCATGTCTTGAGTCATAAGTATAAGGCAGAGAGACATAATTGGGAATGGTGTAGTGAGTGTTGTGGGAAATATTTAAAAAACGAACTGGCAGGTTCCTGAGCTATGTCTTGCTATTCTCAGCCCTGGAGGTCTCACTGTCTTATTCTTATCTCGTGGAGACTCTCTGGCCCAGAGCTCCCCAAAACTTCTCCACCTAGCTCGCTAAGTTCCTACTGATGGGTCCCTACCACATCAGCCCCATGCTTCAAAACTTCCATGACCTTTGTGGTACACCTCAGGCAAAACCACGCTTTGCTACCATACATTTCTCTCTTGAACCCAGATGAGTCACCACATGAAGGAAAACACAAACAAACTTAGTTCAGAAAAACAGTAACTCAGTCGCTGGGCACAACAACTAAAATCCTAATCTTGTAAATTCTATTAAATCTAAATCCTCCAGCGAATCCTGACAGATCCACCATTGAAACTGGGAGAAACTAGTAGTTACATCTTGTCCTCACATTAGTTATCCCTGTCCCAAAAGGCCTAACTCTCTCCTGCTTCCTCTCTTCCTCAATCCAACCTGGAAGTCCTTCCTACTCACCCAGTGATTGGCTCCTTTATTCATTAGGGGATTAGTTTCAAAGAAGTCACCTGAGTACTTGACTCACTCCTTGTCCCCAACCCCTCCCAGGAGAGTGGAATTAGCATCAAAATAAAAACAGCAAGAGGCCCATCCACAACAGTGTAGACTTTTGAAATTTCAACTCTCCCCTGCCCACCTCTTCCACACAAAGCCACATCTCCTTGTCCTTCCCAAACAATTCCATCACTGGAGACCAAGCATTTAAATATATGAACCCATGGGGGTATTCTCATTCAAACCCCACAAAAGTTTTTATCATCAGGTGAATTGGTTTTTTTTTTCTCTCAGCACTGCCAACACATCTCTTTCTTATTGGAAAATGCCAATTGTTTAAATCTGAGGGGGTCCATGTCTAGATGATGCAGGGACAGTACTCTGCTGTCCAGGCCTATGCGATCTGTTCCCAGGTTGAGACCTGTCTTTGCCTGTGTTCCTTGCCATAAGCACATTCTGCACACATCTTGCCATGGCTAGAAATAGAACCAACAACACTCTGCTTCATGCGTTTTCCATAGTTCCTTTCAGCAATTACTGCTGTGTGGGTTTTTAAAATTAGCCTACAAACTATTTGGTTTTATTATGATATTCTGAAGCATATTTTTTATTCCACGGTTCCCTCTTCACATTCCTGCTCCTGTTCTTCAATTATTCCCTTCTACCTCCATATCCTCCTTTCAATATTTTTGCTCTGTGTGTTGTATTTCTCTCTTCCCTTTCTTCAATAATTCTTTTTTTTTTCCTCATCTAATGGTCTCATTTCTACTTTCATAGCTTGTGCACATGTGCACACAAACATACCTATTTACACACACACACACACACACACACACACACACACACACACACACACAGAGCTAGGATCCATGTATGAGGATGATCATTTCCCAGAATACTCTGATATTTCTTCATCTATCGTCTTCTATTTTTATAGAAAAGTGCCACATTCTTTTATTTCTTTTTCCATGTTCCTGTGTATCATGAAAACCCACAATTTTCTTGCTAATTCTCAGTCCTTCCTTGAAAAGTTCTCGAATACCACAGTGTTCTCAGGTCCCATTCCAGCAGCAAATCTTCAGTGCGGTGTTAGGCAATCACTGAAGAAAGGGATTGTAATTTGTTTATCTTTGTGTGCTTTGCTCATGTTACCAGGCACAGCAAGGGCTCCATAAGTGCTGGCTGAATAGTTGAATTAATGGTCAATAATGCTCCATGCTTTCAGAAGCAAATGCACTTGCTACCTCTTGCATGCAGTGTGCTCTGTATCATTCAGCAGTGCCCACACTTTTCTGGATAGTTCTTATTACTAGCTCTGATGGTTGGGAAATGATTATGGGGTCCCAGGTCTCCAAATTATCTCCAAATTTCTTAGTTGCTTCTTCACCAGCTGAGCCTGCTAAAGAATTTCTCCAAGACTTTTCTTCCCTTGACTTAGTGGGCAATTTCAGCGTGGCACTGAGAATCCCCATCATTCATGGCTAAAATTGCAGCATGCTGCTTATCTGCATGTAGTCATTCTCCAGGCAAGAAATAATGCATTATTAACACAGCTTTATTATCAGGACCGAGTCTGGCAGATCGAGGAACATTAGAGGATAATTGGAAGGACAGCTGATTTGTTAGCAAAATGTTGCCTTTTGGCTAATGAATCATTCCGATTTTTGCACGGACAGCTCAGTAACAAGCTTGAAGACTACTTCGCTTCAGACCATTAAACTTTGACAAACCAGTTATTAAGTACAGCTCGAGCCACCGCTCTGTGGGGATTATTGCAATGATGAGCCATCTATGCAATTTTTTTTTAAATCATTAAGCGAGACAAGGTGAGTCTGATGATGGAGGGTCTGATGACTGATGGTCTCTGCTGCTCTGCAGTACACAAGGCAATAAACAGTGGCAGGTATGACTCATCGCCAGCACAAGCTCTTTGCTGGAAAGAGGTAGGGAGAGCAATAGAGGTTATTGCTCGCAAGAAAGCCACACTCAGGAAGAAAGGACACAACACTCCTTTAATTCTCTTCTGGAGGCTGGAGGTGTTTTCAGAGGAGAGGAGGAGGGAAGGATGAAGAATGTCACCAATGTCCAGAAAATCAAGGTGGCCCAGTGGGCCTGTGTTTTTCTGTTCTATGCTTCATCAGATTGTTCATGCCTTTGGTATGTCCACTGGACATACATTCATTTCTCCTTTCTGCTCTGCTCTCCCACCATTTATAACATGGATCTCCAGTGCAGCTAATGTAATTCAGCACAACAAAGAATGGCAGTAAAGGCTATGGTAAAATTACAATTGAAAAGCAAGATGATGAGCCAGATTGCAATGCTGTTTTCCAGGTAGAAGTTCAAGTTTATAACCTGGATTATGAGACCCTGTGAATCTAGCCAATGCCTCTACAGCCATATGTACTTATAGGTCCGTTTGTGAGACTTCCTGCCTAGCGTAATTGAGATGCTATTTCTATTTGCTTCATAATTCCTATGGCTATACATCCACAGCCTCAGAAATGACTCCCTGAACATGTATATTTATGTGCTTAAATTTATTTACTGTTAGGGTCTCAGTTACTTTTCAAATTGGGAAAGGGAGGTGGGATAATTTGAATTCAATACCTTTCTTTCTTCCCAAGTTGTATGAGTGAACTACGTTTAATATGCACAGGAGTCCTAATTGCATTCCCAGCCTTTAACCCAGTATAATATTGTGTATCTCACAGGTGGACATGTTGCTGGGAGTCTGGCTGTCCTCACTGATGCGGCTCATCTCTTAATTGACCTGACTAGTTTTCTGCTCAGTCTCTTTTCTTTGTGGTTGTCATCGAGGCCCCCTTCCAAGCGGCTGACATTTGGGTGGTATCGAGCAGGTAACGTTCTCTGATTGTGCAATAGTGAATGCATAATGATATAGAGTCAAACAGAGCTTGAAAAAAAAAAAAAGAGTAAGGGAAAGAGCAAAGCCTTGCCCAATAATTCCCTCTGGGCTACAAGTCTGCTGCTCAGGATAAAATAACCATGTGGGAATGCGAGCTCTCAACATTAATTCAGCTGACAGCAAGATTAATGGAAGAACCTTCTCTACTATGGGACAACAGAAATAGCTGTATCGTGATAGCAGACATTTCTGTCCCCAGGGTCTCTGTGTAGTAGCAACAAGGAGATGATTCTTTCGGTTACTCTACATCCTTCGAAGAAGGGATGAAGGCAGAGCATCTGCCACATTACAAATTAATGTCCAAGAGAGTACTAAGGTTTAGTGATTGTCCCTAGGAAGTCAGGCATAAAATAGGAACTTTCTCAATCACACACATAGTCATTCCAATGATCTGAATGCTGTTTTTGAATCTCAGGTGGGAATTTAAAGACTGTGGTCTTGAGATAGGACTTCATTAAGTCATGAGATCTGTGCTCTCATTAATGGGGCCAATGCAGTTATTGTGGGAGTGGGATCCTGGTAAAAATGATGAGGTCAGCATAACTTATTTTCCTTGCCTCTCACACACTTGCTCTTCTATCATGCTATGATGCAGCATAAAATGTTTGCCAACTTCAAGAACCTTGATCTTGTACTTCCCAGGATCCAGAACTATGAGGGGGGGGGGGAACAACCCTCCTTTCATTATAAATGGCCTACTCTCTACTTTTGTTATAGCATCAGAAAATGCACCAAGATAGTCATCCAGTGAATGCTCGGCTTGGCTGAATCCTTGTTCATTTAAACATCAATAGTAATGAAGTAGACAAAAATGATGACAAGGAAAAAAGGGAGAGAGTAAAATTCACTCTTTTGACCTTTCTCAGAGCGGCTTCTTTCACTGACTGCCTGCTCTTACCCAGGAAGTAGCCAGAGCTATGAGAAGTGTTCAGTCTCTGCCAAGTGTTTACTATGGGTTTTCTGTACTGTATCCCCTCACTCCCTCACCCCCTCATCCCCCCACCCCCTCACCCCCTCACTCCCCTCACCACACTGATGCATTATTTCCCATCTCTGTGGTTTCTTATATCAGTTGGAGGAATTTCTATTGGAATAATTTGTACCAGTCTTGGGAACATATAGTTACAGCTCTTACTTCACACAGGCTGAGAAGCCAAGGCAAAGGAGAGCTGACTGCAGCATGCATGTGGGTAATCCTCATGGTCAGCCTTCCCAGGGAGAGATGTTGGTAGCCAAAACCCCACAGCTTTACTGACAATGGGAAGTGTAGGTTTTAGAGGTTAGAGTACTAGGAAACTCTGTCTTTGTGATAAGCAGTTTTTCAGTGCAGGTGTTCAGGACTGGCTTCCCTTTAACAGTCAGAGAGAAACAAACAGTGTTAGAAAGTTTGTGAGATTGAGCCTAGAGAAGTCTTAGTCCTCTTCTGAAAAAATACACCTGGAAGCCATGTGAGGTCTGTCGAACTCTCCCCATTTGTCAGCACAAATTTGTGCACACACTCAACACTTCCTAGTACTGTTAGAACTGTTTTTTTTTTTTTGTGGTTCTTTTTTTGTTTGTTTGTTTTTTTAGATAGGCTAGACTCAGAACTTTACATCTTTGCTTAGACTCTGTACCATTAATCATGGAAATCGATGAGCCCTAATATTCTAAAAGACCAAGAATATTCAATAAAAACTGTCTGCTATTAGGCAAAATATTTTGAAATACAGAGTACAATGTAAATATTGAGAACTTTAAATGTGGCTAGGATGACTTAATAGCAATATTTTGAATTTTATTTAATGTCTAATTGAATAGCTGCACAGGCTTGGTGGCTACCATGTGAAACAGTGACATAGACACAGGTGGGCCTTGTGAATCCACAGCCCAATCTGGCCAGTCCACCTTCCGCCTTACTTGGCTGTTTCCTTGGAAACCATGTAGCACAATGATACCATTTACCTCTTTTTCCTCATGTGTTTCTTTCCTAAATAGTTGCTGTTTTTTCAGGTTCCTAACCAATGTTTGGATCTGACTGTTGACCTTGAACTTGGTATGAGGGCTTTATTGTTCCAGCCCTTGTCTCCCTAAATATTTCTAAACATGGACTTAGAGTGGGACATGATAAACTTGAATATCCCAATTTAGATCTGGTCTCTGTTTCTGGCTAAGCAGAATTTTTAAAGGCTGATTCTCATTAATTTTGGCAAAGGGAGTTTTAAACAATCTGACTAATTAGTAATTCTAGAGAGGTTGTTTAGTGTTCCATTAGTTTCCCTGAGTTGCTTTAACAGCATGGTTCCAACTGGACAGCTCAGAGGCATTTGGTGTCTTAGAGGTCTAGAGAAACAGAAGTGTGTGGTAAAGGCATGAGTGAGTTTGGGTTTTTCTGACATCTGTCAGTGAAACCTGTCCCCTACCTCTCTCAGACCAGCTGGTGGTCATTTTCTGACAGTCTTTGTTGTTCCTTGGATTAAACATATCTGCTTTAATTTTTATGTTGTTCGGTGCTCTCTCTCTCTCTATGCACATCTATTCCCACATTTCCCCTTAGAATAAGCCAACCAGCCATATTTGAATATAAGAACGCCTTATACCAAAATGACTACATCTTAACTAGCCATGTGGAAACACCCCATTTTCAAATAAGGTGGCAATATGAACTGCTAATCAGTAGCATTTCTATGTACAGATATTTGAGGGACAGATTTCAAGACACAACCCATGCCAACTTGTATTCATATGCTATTTTAAATGTTTATCTTCTAGTTAAGAAACTCTTATTTTATAAAGCCACAAAGGCAGTCACTGGTGAACCATATGGGTCTGATACTTGTAGGTCAAGTCCTATTATGTAAAAAATGCTCCATAAATGGACTATCTGATGTTTTGAGTGTTGAATGGACACATTCTATTACGCATAAAACAAAGTAGAAAATCAAAGTTGCAATTTTATGGATAATTTTATTTAGGAAGAAACTAGACATAAGTAGGTTCATGTGAGAAAAATATGAAATGACAGCTAAGTAGCACTTGAATATGGCAAAAAAAATGAAGATTGTTTATAACCGACTGAAGTCAGAGAAGCAATAGCCACAAGGTGGGTTAAAGTACATAATTCTGCTTTAGTAGGTTCTAATACATAAGAATAATGTAAAGGGAGAGTCCTAGTTAGTGTTAATTGTCTTGATACAGCCTACAGTCACCTGAGAAGAAACTCCCAACTAAGGGATTGGGTTAGATTAGCCTATGGGCATGTCTGAGGAGGATAGTCTTGATTGTTCTGGGAGGGCCCTGCCTAATATGGGTGGCACCACTCCCTAGGTCTTGTGCTGCATAAGAAGCCTAGCTAAACATAAACCATTAAGCAGCATTCCTCTATGGTTTCTTGTTCAAGTTCTTGCTTGAGTTCTCATCTTGACTTCCCTCTACAATAGACTGTGGCCTGGAAGTTAAGCCAAACGAACCCATTCCTCTCTTAGATTGGTGTTTGTCACAGCACAAGAATGAAACCAGAGCAGGGAGTAGAGAATAGACCCTTGTGGGTTTTTAAAGTCTATCTACAAGGTTGAAAGAACAAGGTGAGATATTAAGGAATGTCCATGTGAGCCAAAGTATGTTCTTTCTTAAACAAGCACATTGAGATCTCCCTAATCTTCAAATATTAATGCAAATGTTTCCATTTTGATGTTTCTCTTTCCTCGAGGTTGCTCTTAAAGAGCAGTTACAGCCCCGAGAAGCCCTTGAGTCTGCCTCTGTGTTTACAATATGTCGGGTTGGCAAATGAAACCCATTTTCGCAAAGTACACTCTGATGCTTTCCTTTTTTACTAGCTTATTCCTCTAAAGGTGCCAGTGCTGGCAAGTTGTAAATGTTTTATGGTGAAATTAAGAGTTTCTAAACACATTTTACTCGTCGTATCTCATTATTTCATCCTTCCCTAATAAGTTTTCATCGTTTTAGCACCTGTGTAAATTAAAATCCCCCAGGAGAACAGGGAGGGCAGGCAGCAATTAATATGTTCTAAAAATTTGCTGAAAATTACCCAGTAATAGGGAGCCTAATGAATTCTGATGCTCCTGTTTTATGGATGCAAAGCTAAAATGCCTCATCTCGGTTCTTAAACCTATTGATACTTCTGTTTCATGAATCACTGAAAAAAACAATATGAAGTCATTTTCATGGGCAGCAGGGGGTGTGGATCAAAGAGTCTTTGTGTGGGGAGTCGGGGATGTGAAGGTGATATTCACGTTGCTTTCTGTGAATTTGACTCCCAGAGATCCTCGGTGCCCTGCTGTCTATCCTTTGCATCTGGGTGGTGACTGGTGTGCTGGTGTACCTTGCCTGTGAGCGCCTCTTGTATCCTGATTACCAGATCCAAGCAGGCATCATGATCACTGTTTCAGGCTGTGCAGTGGCAGCCAACATTGTGTAAGTCATACCCTGCTGACTGACTATTTGGCCTGTCTTCACTCTTATCTAGAGAAAGAGAAATAAATCCCCTGTGTCTGGAAGATGCTAACGTTCTGACATGGTATTTGAGTGCCACTATGACAAAAAATAATGTTGGTCACTAAAGATTAAAGAGTTTTAAAACATTGCCTCCAGTAGTTATCATATTTGAAAATTTGCAACATGCCAGAGACTAGAAAAAGATCTTGTGATATACATATCAAACTGAATTTTCACAGTCCTCTAAACACACAGAGTGTGAAATGGAAACTCAGTTATGTTAAATAGGTAGTGAGGAATTAGGAGTCAAACCTAGAAGCATGGATTTGGAATGGAGCTTCCATCCACTCTGCTTTCTCGTGTGTGTTGATGATCTCATGGAATTTGGCTTCCAAATGGCTCAATGTTTGTTAGGTAAGTAAATAATGAGTACTCAGACTGTTGAGTTGACAGAGACCTTAGAAATTATTTACTGTTGTCTGGATTCTACATTTGAGTTAGCTTTTGCAGTATCTTTATAAAGCACTCTTCACCTTTGCGAAGTCAACCAAACCAGAAATGGGGGGATTTCTTCCCCATCAAACTCTATTTTATCTTTGTAACATACTACTGCATGAAAAGTTGTTAGGGGAGAAAAATCCTTTCCACAGGTGCCTCCAGAAGGAACTCAGTCCTTCTGAACTGTAAGATAATAAATTCATATTGTTTGAAGCTCCCCCCAAATTGTGGTATTTTATTAATTCAGTAAAATGAAAATGATTTGAAGTTTGAGCATCCTTGATGAACAATTTAAACTGACTTGAAACCCGGGACTTTGGAATATGTCTCATGCTCAAAATTGTGGGCCTTGGAGTGTTTTGAACATTTTGAGTAGTCAAATCAGGAATATTTAACTAGCAAATTTTATGTAAAAATTCACACACACACATACACATACACACACACACCAAGTATGTCAAGAATATCATCTTCCATCTTCCAGTACAAACTGGTACATATTATAAGGTAGATTTGGCATCAAAGACTTGACAGTGGTTGAAGAAATAAAGTGATACTGACAGTGGGTTTTAAAAATTGTTTTTGTTGTCATTTTGGGGAATACACAATGACATCTTTGCAATCGATAGATATGCTATCATGCATGGTTTGAAAATGTGTCCTCAGGTTATTGGAAGAGTATTCCATTTAGACACCTCTATTTTCACCTCATAGTTTGTATCCAAAATATCTGAGCTAAAAGTTAAGGATGGTATTTGATGATTTGCTGTCATTGATTAGATCCTGTGTGCTATGAGTTAACTTGAAACTATGCTTAATTTTGAAAAAAGAATGCAGAGAGATAAATGTGAATCTATCTTGTTTAGGAGATAAATACTCAGATGTGTTCTGATCACTGGGGTGGTGGTGTTGGTGGCAATACCTTCTTTTAGAAGGAGAAGAGTGTGTCCTAAAGTCAGTAGGAAGAATGAAAGTATTCATAGTTTCCAAAGAGTCAAATGTCAGGTGGTCTGAGGAGCGGGTGCTGCCGCATGGGCCAAAGATGGCGCCCTGGCTCTATGCTAAGCCCCATGACCTCACTTGTTTATCCCAGTCTCAGTCATTTATCACAGTCTCAGTCATGCACAATAAAAGCAGCGCGTGTAACTCGTTGGAGAGATTAGTGCAACATTTCGCGATACCATTCTATCAGCCAATCCTACATGCTGCCTTGGATGTGTGTGTTTATGATTGGGTGGTGTGAGGTGGCGTGAGTGAATAGGAGTATAAATTGAGGGCAGCCCCAGATGAGAGGAGACCAGCATAGCAGAGAGAGACCAGATGAGAGACCAGATGAGGAGACTGGACCAGTGTTAGAGAGCACCAGCGTAGGAGAACGCCAGCAGAGTTAGGGCAGAGAGCAGCAGATGAGGAGAGCAGCACCAGCGTTAGAGAGTAGAGTGAGTGAGTGAATGGCTGCAGCTGTGTGAAACCTGAGAGAGAGAGAGAGAGAGAGAGAGAGAGAGAGAGAGAGAGAGAGAGAGAGAGAGAGAGATGAGAGAGAGAGAAGCAGAATAAAGCAGAAGCTGCGAAGTCAAGCTGCTCTGAAACCACCTTGGCGTCCCTGGTCTTTTATTCCCACTGTCTCTGCTGGTCAGAGACATGTGTGCGCGTGACAAGGTGGGTTGTGTTAATACTATGCAAAGATAATGTATCAACCAAGCTAATTACTCCATTAATTTGGGGGACTTTGAGTGGATTTTGATCTTCACAATAGATACCATCTAGGTTTTCTTTTGACTGTATTGATTTTGAACATTGATGTGACAATTGCAAGTAGTTTTCATACTTAGAGAGACAGCTAACTGTCTCCTCTGCTTTTCCCAAGCAAGCAACCAGATGGTTATTTGTAGATGGAGGTGACTAGAATGTTTACTCTGGGAACTGAGAATGTGGGTTTCAAGCGCTGCTAGATACTGTGTTGTGGGAATATACAGAGATATCAAAACTGAAATTTCGGAGGAAATCTGCAATTTGGGAACCCCAAAACCAGAACAAAAAGTTCTAATAGCAACTGTGAAGAGAGTCTTTGATGAAAGTTGTAGATAGAGCTCTGAAGTGAAAATATTTCTGCTTAATTTTCGAATTGAGCCCAGTTGTTATATATATAAACTAGACTCCTATGTTGGTCAACTATAGTGATAATTTTTAGTATATATGAATATAGATGTGTGTGTGTGTGTGTGTGTGTGTGTACATGTGTAATCTCCTTTTTCTCTGCCACAAGTGTATGCAAGGGAGATATCATGTCCAGTTTGTGGCACAAATATTTAACTGTGCCTAAATATGTGTTCCTTGTCATCTTAAAATAAAACAAGTTAAAGAATGAATGACAACGCGATGGGCTTTAACAACAGATCCAGAGGCTCTATTTACAGCCAGCCTGTCTGGGGCATGTGGAATGGTAACTTATAGTTGACAGTGAATTCCTATCCAAATACTGACAATCTGAAAAATGCATTATGGAATGATTGAGTCTTGGTGGGTAGCTGCGATTCTACTTTCAATGATGGACTGAGATTTAACAGATATGTTACACGTACATGATGTATTTCATTCTTTGTCAGTTTGCTTGGAAGATGAGTGCTAAACTTTGTAATATGTTGTAATATATGTGTACATATACAAGCATTTTATACTATATCAGATGATTTCAGTCCCTACATGGATAAGTATATATTCATACACAGTATACTTTGCATTGGCCATTAGAAAATTATTCAGATTTAAATAATCTTTCAATTTAAAATAAAAGACAGGTGGGGTGGAGGGTAGGGGCATCCAGGTGGAGACAAGCTTGGGTAGGGAGGAGGTATGGCATGTGGAGCAGTCAGAGGCTGGATGGGTGGGGCCGGGAATGGAATATGGAGTGTAAAAAATAAATTAAAAATAAAAAAAAATCTTTCAAATGAAACAAATTAACTTAAGTTAAATGAAAGATTACAGCTTTGTGAGCAGAAGACAGAGCTCTATGCAAGTTGCCAAGGGAGTCAACAGTCCAAGGAAGCTGTAAGTCTAAACCACAGTGACAAAACAGTGGAATTTACATATTTGGGATAACTAACAGTTATCTCACTGTACCAATGCTTGATTTTCATAAAAGCAGTAATCCTTCTCACTTTTACCATGAGACAGAATAGTATTATGTGGGTGAATTTTCCAGAAAAAAAAAGGGGATGCATTTTTGAAATATTTCCCTGTGAGAGTTTTGAAAAGTTCTAAGATATACTTACATTCAAATGTAAGTCCAAAATAGTATACCTTAATTTATTTTAATTAACTGGCAGGTTGAGTAATAAATGCTCCTGATGACACCTGCATTATGTTGTATAAACTTGGTATGCGTCAGGAACATTGTTATCTCTTTCAGACTAACTATGATTTTGCACCAACGGGACCTTGGCCACAACCACAAGGATGTACAAGCTAATGCCAGTGTCCGAGCAGCCTTTGTGCATGCCCTGGGGGATGTATTTCAGAGCATCAGTGTGCTAATTAGTGCTCTCATTATCTACTTTAAGGTGAGTGTGTTTAGTAATCAGTGATTCTCTGGATGAAGCAGCATCAAAAGTAAGACTCAAATTCATTGGTGAAGGCTAGCAGCCTATGTTTACTCGCTCGTACCACTTTACAAAGCTAAAGCTAACAAATCCCGAAACCTGTCTTTCCTGGATTCCAAAAAGCTGCTTGTACTTCATTTGTTGGGTTTTGTGTTTTATAAGATTTTTGTGTGGGTGTGTATGTTTATGTGTGTCTGTATCTATTTGTGTTTGTTGAGCTTTTTTTTGTTGTTGTTGTTCTGGCTTTTTTCTTACGTTTGTTTTGTGCGATTCTATTAATCTTAGTAGTAGTAGTAGTATTGCCCTTGTATATTCTAATGAGAGAAAGGGAAGGTATGGGTTTGGGTGGGTAGAGAAGTAGAGACAATCCAAGAAGAGTTGGGGGAGGGAAACTATAATCGGAATATACTGCATTAAACAATCTACTTAAATAATAATAATAATAATAATAATAATAATAATAATAATAATAAAACTTTGCAATGCATTCTCTTTTCTTTTCAATTTTTTTATTAGATATTTTCTTCAATTACATTTCAAATGCTATCCTGAATGTCCCCTATACCCTCCCTCCCACCCTGTTCTCTTACCCATCCACTCCCACTTCTTGGCCCTGGCGTTCCCCTGTACTGGGGCATATAGACCACTCGCTTTCACTCATCTAAAAAGCTACAAATGTCATCCCATAACATCACACAGCATCTGAAATCCACAGCAGACTTTTCCCAGCTTCCCCACCCTTTGGCATCCACAATATATTTGGCAAGTAATTTGATTTATGACTTTCTTTGCTGTGTAACTAATAAAATCCATGTAGCACCGTAAAAACAACTCCAGTAACAGTAAGCACAAAGGTTAGGTTTATACTACATTTCCTAAAGGAAGTAGAGAATGGACTTTTCTGAATCGCTGAGCTTCATCATAATCAGAATAGTACATATTTCACTCTAATTTCAAGACCAATAATCAGCAGGGCTAGGGAAGGAGAGGGAGAAGGGGGGAGAAAGGGAGAGGGAGAAGGAGAGAGAGAAAGCTCAAGAATTATGCTTTGGTTTGTGCTTTAAAAGCTGAAATAAATGATACCCCATTTCCTCCCTTTTATGGTTGAAAAGTACTGGCTAGTGTGACCATCTTTTCACACACTTCCATGATTATTATGGTCTCAAATTAATTTAAAAGGTACAAATCAAGTAAATATAGAACATGCTTAAGAATATATTCCAGTTTAATCCCTGAGTCATGAGGAACGCATTTCCAGATGCCCCATTCCTTACTCATTGCAAATTTAAAACTTGGGTGACTGAGTCCCCAGGAAAAGCATCCTGCTTTTGAATTGAATGCCCAAGGTCAGGAAGGTCAATGAGTGGTGGGGAAAGAAGGATTCAGAGAGTGTTACTTCTTTTATCAACTGGGGTCTTGATAGAAAGTTTGAACTCAGTTAACCAAGGATGCTGTGTTTTCCAGCCTGACTACAAAATTGCTGATCCGGTGTGCACATTTATCTTTTCCATCCTGGTTTTGGCCAGCACCATCATGATCTTAAAAGACTTCTCCATCTTACTCATGGAAGGTAGGACTGCTTTCATCAGTAGCCTCAGGACTGATGCTTCTTCCCTTTGATCATAAAAGGGGTGACTGCAAAGCATGTTCTCAGTTAATTTGTATCTATATTATAGAGGAAAATTAGAGTGATAAGGATTATTAATGTTTGGTTTCTGCCTATATGGAACTAATAGAAATCACACACACACACACACACACACACATACACACACACACACTGTTAAATTATACCTCACTATGTAAAGATATCAAATATAAACACTGAATACAATATTAGAGGTAAATATTGCAGAAACATACTGGAAAATATCAAGGAAAGAAGAGACAAGATGGGTCTTTCTATTAGGCAGAAATACAATTGAATGTTTTAGTCTCATGTGTCTCAAAGTACAAGGACACTGGGATGACATTTATTTATCCAGCAAGTGCTTGCAGAACCCTGCTAGATCATGTCCTTAAAATTAGAATTACTAAAATGAGCAAAGCAGTGAATGACACTCTCCTAATGGAAGGAGCTATACTTGAGTAAAAGGAGAGATTGTCTAAGCACTAAGAAAGAATAGAGCAGTAAGTGCTATAAAGAAGAGTCGGGATTCTAACATGGCTGGGGAGGAGGGGCCAGTGAGCAAATGGGATTACAATGTTACAAGCTCATTCTTAGCCCAGGGTAGGATCTTTTGCATGTGAACCTCATTACCCATAGACAGTATGGTCCCAGCTATTCTGCTTTGCCTGGCTGGCTCCATGGGTCTTCCTGTCAATCAGAAAAAGATGACAGAAGTAACTCTCACTGTCAAACAGTAGCTCCTATGACTAAAGCTTACTGGGAATGTTTCCACCCTGCATTCTGTACTTTGTTACATTGTTTTCATTTGGCATGAAAGAACCAACTGAAGAACTACTGTTGTCAGAGATTCCCGGACTGGATCTCAGTAGTGAGGTGTGACTGACATACATTCCAGGACTGGTTCAACCTCAAAGAACAGGTAGAATTCAGGTACAGTGGCAAATGCCTATAAGCCCAGCAACTCGGAGGTAGAGGCAGGAGGATTGTTGGTAAGTTCAAGGCCAGTCTGGGCTATCTAATACATTCAGATCATTCAGGGTTACATAGGGAGAACTTGTTAAAAATAAATTATAAAAATTAAAACCAAGTGGATTGGCCAGTAGTCTTCCCATCTTTCCATGTGTTCTACATGATTTAGTTAAAAGGAAGAGTGACTCTAATTATTACAGTCTGTGACCCAGACTTTGAATGACCTGGGCAGCTAACACAATGGGCAATTTGCAAATCAAATGGCTTAATCTCCTCTTAGCACAGTTCCTGGAGTGACCACTGGATATCAATCTTCCACAGCATTATGATTTATAAAGGACAGACTTGTCCCACGAGCTCCCCACATCATTCATCATCTATGATTTGCTCATATTGGTCACATTTTACTATGCATATGATGCAGGTCAGAGAAGCATCGCAATTTGAGAAAATTCACAGTAATTATAGTCAGAATGCAAACCCAAGATTTATGATAGCAAACCCCATGCTGTTTCATTATGCTTTGTAGAGCATGTGCAAAGATAATTAGGGAAAACACTGTTGGTATAATAACATCTTCAGGATGATTACTGTGGCTGGATGTTGCTGAGTAAATTCCGTGAGTATTTTGTCTGTGAACTTGACACCGATCAGTCTCAAAGCCTTCGGCAGAGGCAGATTTTTAATCATTTGAAGTACAAAACCAAAGAAAGGCACTGGATGCAAGTGGTGTTTTGCTGACGAATGTGTAGTCCCCTTAGCCTTCATGGTGAGTAACATTT
>LR749963.1:1058655-1222876 GCA_902729485.2 Mus minutoides
CCCCCCCCCCATCTCAGTCTGTACTTCCCAGCTATTGGCTGTTGACATTTTTATTTACCAATCAGAATCAACTGGGGGTAGGTTTCCAGAAACTCCTTGCAAACACTCTTGTAAAAAGATTTTGGGGAAATGTAATTACCATTCATAATACAAGCAGCTACACAAAGTTGACTCTCCAAGTCATTGACATGATAATTAACCTAAAAGGAGTAATAGAGACGCAATGACTTTATTGATTCCACATGTACAACCTGAGCACTTGCTTTGCAGCAGGTATCATGCTAGACAATGGGGTTATAAAGAAGAATTAGACGTAGTATATGCTTCTAACCCACAGTGGTAACTCATACTTCCTCTGGTAATTCAATTAAAATAAAAGTGTTTAGGCCAGGGTCTGGGAAACCGTAAGTCAGAGGCTGTGGTTTATATGGTGTGAGCATTTATGTAAATTACCTAGAGAGGACTCTGAAGAAGAGGCACAAACTGGAAGAACCTCAAACGGAAACTGAAAGGCACAGAGGAGGCAAGTCAGACAAATGTTTAGATAGCTATAGCAGCATTTCACATTATAGGATGAAGTAAGGCAGGAGGTGGGATGGTGACGTCATTCTGGACCTTAACTTTTATAATGGGGTTCCAAGCAGATAGGAATACTTGTTCTAGGCAAAGGCACAAAAGTGAGCAAGGCACACTTGTGTTTATCTGTCAGTCTTCAATTATAAAGCAATGAGCATGTGGGAAAGGCCTTTTTCAACTCTATGGTTTTTAACATCATATAATTTTACAGCTCTATGATTATTAGTGCTTAGAGAATATCACTCTGGTCTTAGGCAATCTTTTTAGCATCACCAGCCTCCAGCAGGATGCTGGAAACCTTGAAGGCCTTAATGACTTGTGAGGCTAGAGGTGAGCCTTGCTACTGCTTTTTCATTTATGTTTGTATTTTTCTGGAACTCTGAAGGCCAAGAACACATTGACTTTGACAGAGGAGGTCACATCTGTGCAATCTCTTCAGATTAGTCAGTGCCACTGGCATGCTATTTAGCATTCTGCTGACATCTGGCCCTGTTCAGTGGAGGCAAATTGATGTGCGCCCTCTTCGAAGAGCACATTCATGCCACTGCTCAGGTTTCTCATGTCTCCAGCCACATCTGCTTTCCCCAGTGGCTCAGATCATGTAAGTTTATTTCCTCTGTCTCAAGAGTTATGGAATGACTCTTTGTTTTCATATTTTGTGGGGGTTACAGCGCTAATGATGAAGTGACCTGACAAACATATTGGTTCTAGTGCAATTTCAAATCATGTAAGATTTTAAAAATGTTTTTGGTTTTTTTTTATTAGATATTTTCTTTATTTACATTTCAAATGTTATCCCTTTTCTTCATTTCCCCTCCAAAAGCTCCCTTATCCCATCCACCCCCCTGCTCACTAACCCACCCACTCCCACTTCCCTGTATTGGCATTCCTCTACACTGGGGCACTAAGCCCTCATAGGACCAAGGGCCTCTCCTCCCGTTGATGACCCACAAGGCCATCCTCTGCTACATATGCGGCTGGAGCCATGGGTCCATCCAAATGCACAGTATTTCAGGCAATCATGAAGGTGGGGGAGTGATGTGTCTACCAAAGGAATTGTCTCATGGCTTCTAGTTAATCCTCTGAAATTTCTCATTTTACTTTTTGAAAATTCCACATCTTTAATCAACTCACTCAGAGGATCTAGATGGTAAATTGAAAGTCAACTTAAAATGAAGATTTAAAAATCTTAAGACAAAAAAAAAAAACCCCAGATGTTGCCAAGTACTTTTATATGCCATCTGTCAGTTCTGACGTTCTGACTCACCCTCTGCCCCTTCCTTTGCATGGTCAGAATTCTGAGCCACTGAAGTGAGTGACACAGCATAGGATCCTTTGCTTTGAGACACTGAATTCCCCCAGCTTTCAAAACATCATTTCTGTCAAAGCATCGTACCTCATTCTTCTGAGTACTGAAATCAGGTCAACCTCTCTGCCCTCTCCTTCCTTAATATGCTTCTCGATTGTCCAACGCTGAGTTGAGATTCATCTAGGGCTCCGTGGCGATGTTAGGGCTCATAAAAGAAATTTATGTGTTCCATATGTTTGGTTGCAGATGGAAAATGGGAATTCTGAAGGACATGACCGAGAGAGTGCTTCTGCATGGAGCATTGATTTGGAAGTTAGATTACCTAGCTTGGGATCTCAGCTCTTCATTGTATTGACTCTGTAACCTCTCAAGCTGGCTACTTAAATACTCTGACCCTTCATTTCCTGAGTGGCAAAACTTTCCTGTTTAGATGCCTGATTGTCTTTTTAAAAAATGGGCCAGTTAGTAGAGTTCAAACTATGCAAAGTGTTCGGTCATCATTCAGGATATATTAGTGATTATCTATGAAGGTGAGAATGTGATATATACATATATATATATATATATATATATATATATATATATATATATATGATTTAAATCATCCAACTCTTTAGAAACTTGTATGTCATCAGCACAAATACCACCACAGAGACGCAATATGGCTGGTGAAAATTAAACAGTCTTTTTATAAGAAGGAATAATTGAACCTTGCTGAGATAAAGGCGTTTACTGAGAGAACACTTCCCACCGAGGAAGTCACGAACTAATTAAATCAGTCCAATCTCTTCCTGTCAGTCTCTGAAAATTTCTACTCTCATCTTTGAAGCAGAAGCTGATTAATCACTCCAAGAATGTTTATTAGCAAAAAAGTGTAACTGGCCAGTTCCAAGAGGGTAATCATAGCTCCCTTCCGGCTTCCCCATCACACTATAAAACATCACACTACCGTCTCTCACTTTCTCCCTGTCTTTTTGCCCCAACTCCTTAAAAAAAAAAACATTTTCTACAAATGTTTATTTATTTATATTTTAGTGTGTGTGTGTGTGTGTGTGTGTGTGTGTGTGTGTATGCCTACTGTATGTGCATGTGTGTGTATGTGAGCATGCTATTGTGCTAGCCCTTGCATACATTTTAGAGACAAAGAGAAGACACTGTTTGTCCTGCCCTATCACTCTTTGCCTTATTCATTTCAGTCAGGTTCTCTTAACGAACCTGGAACCAGAGTGTCATCTAGTAAACCAGGGCTCTTCCTGTCTCTACCTACTAGAGAGTTGGTGTTATAGGCATAGGCAGCCACATCTTGCTTTCTTTGCTGGGGTTCGAAATCAGATCCCCATGCTTGCAAAATAAGCATTCTTACCCTGCTAGCTACCTCTCTTAGTTTCTGGTTCTATTCATTCTCACCAAGTACATTTCCTTCTTGCTCCTAGCTAGCCAATTGTGATATTAGATTGCTTGATATCTTGTAGCCAACAAAACTCTTTATAGCACTCCAGTGCCAGAGAGAAAAGGATATATTCTCATCACATGTATTTTTATAGTGTCCTGGCTGCTCTCTAGTTCCATCCTCACCTAATGAAACAATGATCTGAAGACCTCTTCACAGAGTAAAGACTTGTTTCCCACAATAAGCTCCAAGAAAAGTACCTTCGGGACATTATTTTCTCAGCTCATCTCTCTGCTCCCCCCAGTTTTGGATCACAGGGCAATCTGTTTAAATGACTAATTACAGACATATTAAAGGCACCAAACAAATGTCTGTGAATACCCACTTCTTGGCTTGACAGTGATGAGGCCACTTAGCAGACCAGTGCAGGCGGAGGTTTCAAAGAAAAAAATAGTGACCATATGTGGATTAGTTTCTTTAACTTTCAGATTTCACACTTAGCGCTTGTCATTCTGTTGCTGGGCACCTGTTTCAGTTCCATTTTAAAATGTTAATATATGTTGTTTAGAATAAAATCAGGGAGAAGACAGTTCAGGTTAATTTGCCTTAACTTTTTTTCAATAACCAAAATCATGGTGGAAATATTTTCCATTACAGAAAGGAAGTCTGTCATGAAACTTTCTTTTTAGCTCCCTATCTTTTCTTGGTAGAAAGAATGTATTTGGTTAACGGGTTGGGTCAGGGGAAATGGATGTTGATTTAAGAATTGAGAGCATTTTTTTTTTAAATTATCCTGTCATAGGTATAAGAATTCAGCTGGAGAGGAAGATGAGGGTCGGGGGTAATGTGGTAATGCTTGACAATTGTAAAAAGACCTTCAAATGTAAAAGCTGGGAAGAGATGAGAGATGTCTTTCATCTAGTGTAATACTAGTAGAGAGATCCTACTCTCAGGAGTAGCGGTCAAGCCCTGGGGAGGACATATCAATAAAAATGTCCTCTATTTTCTTTCTTCAAAAGCAGATGATTGCTAACAATATAATTTTCATTTTTGTAGCCATCAAAACTATATGGCTGCTGCATACAGTCCAATAGTACTATCAAATATTATGTTCCTGGATTTGCAATGCTTGGGTGTGTCTCGGAATACTGTGATAAAGAATATCCCTTATGCAGAAAATGCCCTAAACCACAAGATAGCCTGCACAATGGAAGGAGGATGACATGTGAATTTGTTCCATGTTTGAATGTTAACCTCATCTTCAGAAAGGGGCTTAGTAAATCAGTTCCATTTTTTTCTGTGCACCAGCTCATGTTTTAAGACATTAAGTACATAGTTTAGAAAACTGGAGAACAACAGCCTTTTTTTTCCTCCCATTTTTATTTTCTTCATTTACATTTCAAATGCTATCCTGAAAGTCCTCTATACCCTCCTTCCCCTGCCCTGCTCCCCTAACCACCCGCTTCCACTTCTTGGCCCTGAAGTTCCCCTGTACTGGGGCATATAAAGTTTGCAAGACCAAGCAAGCGGCCTCTCTTCCCAATGACGGCCAACTAGGCCATCTTCTGCTACATATGCAGCTAGAGACATGAGATCTGGGGGTACTGGTTAGTTCATATTGTTGTTCCACCTATAGGGCTACAGACCCCTTCATCTCTGCCCCTTTCTATATATACTTTCTCTGTGGTGTGGTAAAATATCACAACAGAAAACTGAATACTCCATTTTGGGATTTCTCTAGAGTAGTATTTTTGACAAATACTTTTGACAAATTAGTGGCCTTGAAAGATAAGGCCTCTTTCCGAGAGATGGATAATTCAGCATCTTGAATCAGTTTTCATGGGAAAAGATAATTCACACTTCTCAGCTGTAGTAACTCATGCACAAGAAGTGGCTGACCCTCCATTCGACCTCCAATCCGTTCTACAAAGGAGGCAATAGAGGTTATTTTCAACATTTCACCTTGACTATAAAGAGAGCACAGCCAGAGACATTGGGTGGTGCAGACATGTTTTTCCTTCTCTTCTTACTGCTATTATTTTGGCAATTTTCAAGTGTCCTAGAATTTACTATTTCAACTGTGGTGGTCCCTTATCTAAGTAGAAACATTTATACAACAACAGAAATACCATAGTAATATGGAGTTTGGAAAAAAATTTAATTCATTTTTCCATCTCATTAAAAAAAATACAGATAAACCACAAGCCAAACATAGTGATAGGAGAACCCTAGTGCTTTTGAAAAATTAATATTCATCCCAAAGACTCTTAGTCACAGCCAGGATTATAACTTTCTAAATTTCTAAACTTTAGGTGTCCTCAAAAATGCCTCATATTTATGTGCTAAGCATCAACGCTGAGAACCAAACACACCTGCACTGATTCTCCTCTGCAAATATATTACCTAACAGAATTGCTCAGGTGCAATCAAATCACAGAGCCAGTCGCAGTTCCTGATGTGTGTTTCCTGTTTATTCCCAAACATGGAAGTACTTCACTTCATTTTCCTTCTTCAATTACTGAGAGATGATGTGCATTGTAAGTAGCAAAAGTGGGCAATGGTATGAGTGGGTACTTTTGAATGTTATTGCTTGGATACTACTCAGGGATAGAGCTGGAAAAGCCAAGAGGTGAATGTGTGTGTGTGTGTGTGTGTGTGTGTGTGTGTGTGTATGAGTGTGTGTGTTGGGAGGTGTGGGATAAAAGGTAGAACATAGTCCTAGGCAAGTGCCTTAATAAACCAGCAACTGAGAAGTTAGATAAAGTTGTTTATGTGAGTCTGGGTTGAAGTTAAAGAAATAGCAATTTTTATGTCTCTGCACAATCAGGGATAAATAGGGAGGAACTCTGTTGTGTTTTAAATTGCAGCATCATGTCACAGGGTAGACAAGGAGAGAAGAACTGGCTTTAACTTTGTCTTACGCTTTTCAAATAATAGTATCTTTAAACTGACATTCCCCATGTCTGCAGAGTCTATTGGTCACACTAATCATTCCTAACCTAACCAAAGGGGAGGTGACAGATACAAAGTAGCTCATGGTTCCTGAGCTTAGAGAGAGAGGAGAGGATGGCTGAAATAGCATGCACCAGTAAGGAAGGAAAGCCCAAATATAGCACTAACAGTGAGTAGTTCTAAAGGAGCACTTAAGCACAATACAGTCTCCACAACCAGACTTCTGTTGGTAGATGGTGGGTTTGGTGGAAACTATCCAACACTCTCCTCAGATCGCTTTTTTTTTTCTATGAAACTGGAACAAAATCCATCAATTGAGTGTATCACTGAAGGAGAAGACACTGAGAATTGGAAATTGGAGGGACAAAAATGAAATAGTCATCAGAAGTAGCCAGGGAAGAGCCAGTTTTAAAAGCTTGCTTGCCTGGTTGTGCCCATGGCTAAGTTTCGACTCTCAACCCCCGACTCATCCATCTATATTTGCCTTTAAGATACTGAGGCAGGACTGTGGTCCTCCTTGCATCCCTCCTTGGTTGGAGCTTTCTAGCCAGCAGGCTCTAGAGGGAGATCATCAACCAGAAGCCTAGACTGAGAAAAAGAGGGCTTTCTTCTGGGTTTCTTTTGGGCTCCTGCTTGAGCCGCTCACAACAGAGCCAGCATAACAAAGCAGGTCACTCTGGCAGCAGAGCTCTGTCTCATTCCCTCTCTATTTCCATTCTGAAGTATGTCCAACATTCACAGAGCCAGTCTCAGTCATACTTCTCCAGAGAAGAGCACCAACTTGCTGTTATCTATCTTTCTTGAGAGATCTAGACTGTAGCTCCATGGCAAGCCTCTGCAGACCAAGGCATAGCAAGGGTGCTTATCAGTGCCTCTCCTCAGGGCACAGCTGAAGCCCTTTAATGTTTAATCCTTGAAGCTCCTGAGCCCTATTAATTCTTTAGCTATAGCAACGTTACCTCCTTCAGTGCTGTCTATGCTGGTTCGGTGTTGTTTCTTTGTCTCTCTGCCTTTTAATTTTTTAGTCTATAGCTAATATTTTATATAAAATATAATACAGTTGGCATGGTCTTATAGGAGTCCATGTGATACTGTATCTTTTTGAAGACTAACAAACCAATTAACCTGACTCTGTTTATTCTTGACAAAAGAACTGAAAACTGTCACTTTTTGTGTAGTTGTGACTGCTAAATGAGAAGTTGTGTGTAAATCATTCAGCAAGATGTGTCTCACATAGTACGTTCTCCATAAAGACCAACCATCCAATTTCAAGCTATTATACTTCTGACTTCTGGACCAATGCTAGTCACCATTACTCACTTCTCAGGGAGAGCAATTCCTCTCAACCATTTCTAGCTGTTGTGTTTGTCCCTTGCTTGTAGGTTGCGTACAGTGTTGTGTTGCTTTGACTTTTAAACATTTTCCCTCCTTTAACTATAACTCTCTGTTTTGTTTTGTACTTCAGCACTTAGATCAAGGCTTTGGTAGAAAGTAGTATTCAGTGAATCGCCTTATTGAAAGTGTAATAGTCTTGTCTGGGAGACTATAATATTATAAATAAAATACTGAATCACTTCAATTCTTTCATGTTTAATTGTAAACACAGACATCTACATGTGGACTCTAACCTTAGATTTACTCCACCCTGCATTAGGTGTGAGTTTTGTATTTGGAGCTTCAAGATTTGAACAGATTCTGAAACAGGAATTAAATGAGGGTAATGGCACCTATGTCATGAGGTTGTATAATCATCAGGTAACTAATGTGGCTGGAACATAATGTGGCCTAAGGGTATGAGTGCTTGTTCTGTTTGAAATGTATCCCTGCTCATGAACATGAATGTGTAGATGACAAGGATAGAATACATGGAAGATGTGTATTATTAGAAGTTTCATGTTCTTATTTAAATAATTAAATTATCAAAATAATGAAAAAATTATCACTCGTATCCTAGAATCTTAAAACATAGATTGGATGTAAGAAGTATTACAGCCCATTGTTTCCTAACAGTATATTCAATGTACTATTCATAAAAAGCTGAAAGAGGAAACCATAGAACTGTTTTAATGAATTTACATAAAGAACTAAGAGATGAAAAAGATAGAAATTAAAATGCTTAAAAGTAGAGTGATGATGCTATTATGCAATTTGTGTGTGTGTGTGTGTGTGTGTGTGTGTGTGTGTGTAGGGAATTTCATTCAGAGATCATGCTTATGAAATGGTCAGTGTGGAGCAGTGTATGCCTAGGAATTATCTTAGAAAAGGATGAGAGCATATATGTCTCCTGGCACGGAAAGAATACACAGGGAAAATGTGCAAAAGGGGGTAGGGTAGATTTAAAGAAAGAGTAAGGGGTTGAGGATAATGTGATGAAAATGATTCAACCCTCTGTATCTTAGGAGATGCTAAAATGAAACAGAAATGGCGTTGCATATGTCCATTTCCCCCCAGATCTAGACAAATCCAGTAGACATTCAGGTGTTAGTGAACAAATCATACCTTGCCTTCAAACTGCCCTTGCTTTTTCATAAGCGTGTTTATTCAGTGAACATTTAATGAATGCTGATTTTACACAAAGCCCTGTGGTACCTTTGAACACCCAGCCAATTTGCAAACAATTTGGTGTCTAGTGAAGGTAACTCTGGTGGTTTGGATGAGATAGCCCCCATACTCTTGGACATTTGAATACTTGGTCTCTCTCTAGTTGGTAGCACTGTTTGGGAGGCTTAGGATATATGGTCTTGTTGGAATGGGTATGAAATTGAATGATTTGGGTGTTAAATTTAAAATGTAAAACTCTCAGCTTCTAGTTGCAGCTGCTGTGACTTCACTCTGCTGTCATAGATTGTTATCCCTCTGTTGTTAGCCCAAATAAACTTTCCTAAAAGTTTCCTTGGCCACAATGTTTTATCACATTAATAAAAATGTAACCAATACATACATTGATAATAAACAAAGAAATAAAGGCCTAAATGAGGCACCTTGGGGCAGTGACAAGAAGAAAATGATAATGATTAGGAGTACAACAGAGGGAGGCAGCTGCATATATATGGTCATGGAGGTCCTATTGAAAAGGCAACATTTGAGCTGAGCCTGAACATTAGGAAATGTCCAGCTATAAAAACAGATCAAGGCAAAGGACAAATCCCTCATGGTACTGGAGGAAAAGACAGACTAGCATGTGTAAAAGCCAAGGTAAGAAGAACTTGAAAAGGAAATGAAGACAGTGTGTTTGAACATTGTGAGCAAAGATTGCAAAAGTGCAGTATTCTGGATACACACGTTAAAGTCAGTAGGCAAAGACTGGTACCGAGACTTTACTATAAGTGAAAAGCCTTTCTTTGGTAGATTGGACCCACAGCCAGATCTGGTCATGTTACAAGTCCTTAAGGTAGTGTTGCTCAGAAAAATATGTTTTCAAATAAATCCATTAAATGTATACCAAGGTCCACAAACCTCTTCTAAAGAAATGCTTCATTAAGTATGTGTTATTTAATATTTATAATTAAAGCACATAGGGAAATGACTCCCAGGAAGTCAGAGGTAAGATGGGTGCCTGGTGACCCCAACCTCACACTCCTGAGATGCATCTCCTCATGAAAGCTCTCTGACAATCTGTCATCACCAACATTTAAACAGAATTATGTTCAGGGAAGCCCATATCTGGATTGGAGTTCCTCCTTTTGTTTTTTTTCTTTTTTTTCTTTTTAGGCATGACATTCAGCCCGAGGGCAGTAGGGGCTGTCTGCTTTCTTCATAGAGTCAGCAAGGACAAACTGTAGTGCCCAAATACTACTCATCTGACCACAACACCTGTATTCTTTCTACATCTACCATGGGGCAAGTGCAGGCTTCTGGAGGGTGGAATCATAAGGCATCCACCAGCCAGAAGATGCGCCATTCACTTATAAGCCTGGTTGTTGTCTTAAAATGCAATTTTTTTTTAAAAAAGGGGAGTAAGAATTTATTTTGGGACAATATTGAGGGACTCTGGCCTGGGAAACACAGTGTTAGGTTACCGCGAATTCCGTGTTCCAATGTGGGAGCAGTTTCATGCACATCAAGACAAGTTTAAACTATCTTCATGGGTATGTCAGAGAAACAGTCACAGTGAGATGGAGGAGGCTTTACAACCACCCCCAAGATGCTATCTGAGCTTTTGGGTTGGTGGAAGCTGGTGGTGTGCTAAGTTAAGAGATTTCAAATGGTTTTTAATCTGTGAGTCACAGGATGTTAGCTCTGACACACAGGTGGGCAAGGAATGGTTGTTTCGGGGGCTGTATCTAGCCGAAGATAAGTTAGTTATCTTCTGGACCTAAAACATTCTAATCTCTCCATAGCACTATAATTTTAACCATTTTAGGGTTTTTTTCAGGTCTTGTTCCCAGGGCCCCCTGTTAGACAAGTGCAGGAGCCAAATACTAGTTATTACTATTATAAAGTCCTTTATAGATAGGAAGGCTCATTTGTAGGATTTAATGTAGATGAGGTTAAATAGTAAAATATAGATTAGCACATTGGACTGAAACTAGAATTCTCTTTATGGAGTTACCATGTGCCATTTCACTCTCTCATAGCATAATCTACAAGGCACCCAAATTCTACCAGTTGGGCATGTTTTCCCTGGCTCTGGGCCGTTGATCATTTTCTCTTCCTGGAATACCCTGTCATCTATTCCTTTCTTTCCGTTACTTAAACTTTGCATTTACCTTTTCAAAATTATTTATTTCTTTATTCTCTCATATACTATATTCCAGCTGCAGTTTCTCTCTTCCCAGTCCCTCAGAACACCCCTCTCCCGCCAATCTACCCCTCCTCCATTTTCTTTCAGAAAAAGGCAGGCATCTTAGGGATATCAACCAAACATGCCATATCAGTCTGTAATATGACTAGGCAACCATCTTATTAAGGCTGGAAGAGGCAACCCAGCAAGAGGAAAAGGTTCCCAATGGTAAGCAAAAGGATCAGACACATGACTGCTGTTCTCTCTGATAGAAGTCTCAATTAATTCAATAAGTTCTTGAACTCAAGTAGTATGAAGGTATCAAATGAAACTCATTATTTTGTACAATTAATATATGCAAATAACAAGCTTAAAATATGTAAATGTTACCACCTCATTTGAGTCTCACAACAAGTCTATATATCCTTCTGATATGTGCGGTCCCTTGCTTTGTATGGGCACTTAAGATTCTCCTGTTCTAACATTCAATTTAAATAGTTATTTAGAAAAAAAAAGTCTCACAAGAAGACCCAAAGTGATGGCTCAGCAGTTAAAGGCTAGGCTCACAATCAGAAATCTATTTACTTCTGAAAATCCTGCTAAAGGTCAACTATTTCTGTATCTTCTCTCACTTCTGGCCTCTTCTTTTCTTATTTAATATTTTGTAGGTACTTTACCAAATTCATTTTTTTGACTCCTTCAACTAGATTTTCAGTTCTTCAAAAGAATCTTGTCTTAATTTTACTTCTTCAACTAGATTTTTAATTCTTTCAAAGCAGTAATTTTTGTCTTACTCCCTTTCTCATTTCACAGAACCAATCACAGCTCCTAGGCTCTAAGTTCACTGAAGGATTTTCTGAATGAAAAATTACACAACATATCAAGTCTTACAGCATAGACTAGATGTACTAATCTTTAATTGAACTCTCAAGAAAGTGGGATAGCCAGAATATATGAAGACGGGCGATAGGAAGGTCAACAGGACAGGTACCAACATAACTGATTCCATAGTGGGAATTATTTTTTTTTGCAAAATTTAATTGGAAATAAGAATCTAGGTTTTCATTATTTTCTTTAGTTGCTATGCAGACCAATGAGATAAGATAAGTAAAAGTCCTTTAACTGCCAATCGTCATATGTGAGCAAATACTACTCCCAACTCCTTTTAGCAGTGATTCTGTGCATGGTAATGTATTACAAAGATGCTCCATCCAGTGGGAGTGTAGATGCCTTTCCTCCCTTGTAACCACCAGCATATGGAAACACACATTTGGCTACTTGCTTGGCTGAATAACCAGCCTATTCAGACTAGTTTCTTCTCATTTGTCTGACGGTGGAGGGCTATTTCCTGAAATCTTTCTGTGTTAACATTTGATCTCAATGTTTGGAAGGAAATTTCAATGGAAATGAGGGAGAAATGCAGACTCTGTGGAAGCTGAGAAGTAATCTTGGCAGTTGTAAACAGCACTGGATCTGCAAAGTCAAGATAATGCCAGAGGGAAGCCTGTAGTCAGGTCTGAACTTTCTCAACAGAAGCGGGTCAAGTTTGTAGTACAGCAATTGACAGGATGATCTTGCTTATCTTACTGTAGAAGCATGGACACAGTTAGCCTTCTCCAAATACCACTTCCCTGGGCGGAGCCATGTAATAAAATAAAGAAAGCAATGACAGTAGTTTCCCTAACTCAGAATGTATTCTTTATTAACCTCTCTCTCTCTCTCTCTCTCTCTCTGTGTGTGTGTGTGTGTGTGTGTGTGTGTGTGTGTGTGTGTGTATGTATGTATGTATGTTGGAGTGTGATAGCCTCTGCACTAATGTTTTACCCATTATTCTGTACATCTTTGACTTTTGGACCGATTTGAGGAAGATTAGAAGTCAAGGATTAAGTGATTGTGGAAGATAAAGATGCCTTGAGAAACCCTGTCAGCTTCTCTTTTCTTGTATTCTTTCTTTTTCTTTCTTCTTTTTTAAAAGATGGAATCTGGTGTCAATTCTAAGAGTAGTATTAGTAGGATATCTAAGCCATAAGCTCCAATGTGTGTTGAAGTCCTTTAAAGTGAGAGATTGGCGGCGTGTGTGTGTGTGTGTGTGTGTGTGTGTGTGTGTGTGTGTGTGTGTGTTTATTCAGATTAGGGTTTTCTTTATTTAGAAAGAAATTTCTCTTATTTTCTAGTATATGACTCCAGTAGACATAAGTGAGATGAAGCAGAAGAAGACAGGAGCCTGATTAATATTGACTTCTGTACCTCACATGATGCTTTGGGAGAAATGACCATCTTAGACAAGGGGATTTGGATAAGTTTGGTGTTAAGTTGATTACAGTCCAAATAACTTGTTCTAGCCATAGCCCCCTGATTTCCTAGGATCTGGGACTGGGAAGGTGCACATGGTCTTTTTGGACATGCAGTTTTCAGTCATACCCAGCCAGCTCCAGGATCTCTGCTCCACAGAGGGTAGGATAAGCTATCCTATATCCTTCTGTGTTCCCACAGTGCTGTGGGATCTTGCTATTCAGTAAATACTGTATGATCTAAATGTCAAGAGCAGCTTGAACTTGGCATTTCTTCTCAAATGTCTTGGACAAGGAAAGGTGATACTGAGCTGGCTGCTAGAAGGAAAGAATGGGGTCCAACTTCTCTTTATCATAATTGGCAACTGTGATAGCCATAATAGCAAAATGTTAGTAATATAAAAGTAATAATGCAAAAAAGACCAGTTAGGAAGATCTCAGGCATTAACCTGACAAATATATTTCTTATTCAGCTCTCAGTAAAACATTGTGTGAGTGTGTGAGTGTATGTGTGTGTTTGTGTGTGTGTGCATACACACACATATATATTGACTTCCATATGAAAAGTAGGAAACAGAGAGTGTGTCTTACTCAAAGCCTGTACCTAATAAAAATAAAACTCAAACCTAGGTGTGTATTAATCTACAACATAGACTCTAAAATGATTCTATATTCTTCCTTAGCCCATCTCTCCTGTGGTTTCATGAATAGTGTGGAAGTTGATTTGGAGGGACAAGAGAGCTTCCAATTTCCGTACTTGGTACTTCAAGAGTAAAATTTCTCAGTAACGCCAAACTGCAAGGCAATTGCAGAAAGGCTGAGGGGGACAGACTGGAAAGAAAGTAATATTAGTTTTGTTTCTCATGTGTCTCCTAAGCTAACTGTCCCCAAGAAATACTGAAAAGTGCCTCATTTGAGAAATTCAATTATATTATTCACATACCATTCATATAATAGTAATGATGATGACCACATAGCTTTAGAAGAAAACCTCCCAGCTGTTGAATAATGCAATATCATCAAGGTTCATTAGCTATAGAAATGAAGAAGCAACCCCTACATGCTATGTCCTTTAAAAAAACTCTTCTGGTTTTGACTATGCTTCAACATATCCTACAAAAAATATGGAATTCAACATTTGCACAGCTCATTATTGATCTAGAAACTGAAATGCCTTTGTTAGGCAGAGCCAACCTCATATACATTCCTTTATAGATTATGAAGCAAAACAAATGGAGTGGAGAAGATAAAGCCCTCATATTCCATTTTCAGTCACATTAGGGATGAGATTTAGTCCATTGATTCTATTATGTACATAAGGCTCTTGACATTCGGTGGAAATGGGAAGGACTGAGAATCACACAGTGGGACCCAGTAGAACTAGAATGTCAATCCCCCACCCCCCAAAAAAGAATAAAAACTTTTACTTCAATCCAGTTGTAGGTCATCTCAGTATCACAGATAAACAATTCTACAAAATTGACATCTTTCATGAATAATAATATTTAACAAATTATAAGTTTAGGTAAATTACTCAAACTCATGCAGTTCATCTCGTGAAGCCCATGTTACCATTGGGGTGAAGATGGAAGATGGAATGAATGCTTCCTTTTTAAGACTGGGAATGATGCAGGAATATTCACTTTTACTATTTATTAAACATTTTACCATGCACTGTAGCCCATAGAAAAGATTTGTGAGCCATATATTTTCTAAGAAACATTTACACAGAATACATAAACTGTTTCTAAAGTTAATAATAAAAGCATAAAGAATCTAGTTAAAAAATATACCAATAATTTGAATAGACATTTCTCCCAAGATACACAAATATGCGTAAGCCCATGAAAAGTATTTAACATCATTACTTGTATTTGTTTGGGTTTCTACTGCTGTGGTGAAACTGCATGACCATAAGCAACTTTAGGAGGAAAGGGTTTATTTAGGTCATGGTTCTACATCACAGTACACAATCCAAGGAAATCAGGGCAGGAACCTGGAGGGAGGAACTAACACAAAGGCCATGCTGGAGTGCTGATTCAGGCTTGCTCCTCCTGGATTGCTCAGCCTGTAATCTTATGTCACTCAAGACCACCAGTCCATCAGTAGCACTGCCCAAGTGAGCTGGGTCCTCCCACATAAAACATCAATCGAGAGAATGTAGCATAGGCTTTCATAGGAAAATTCCATGGGAATGCTTTCTCAGTTGAGCTGTCCTCTTCCAAAATGACTCTAGCTATGTCAAATTACCATAAAATTAGCAATGCAGCACGTTATTGGTGAGATGAAAATCAAAACTCTGAGTTGTTAACTCAAACATATTAGGATGGCTATAATTGAAAACACAAACTAAGGGTTAATGGGTATTTAAAGACATGTAAAGTTTGTTATGTTGCCTTTTGGAATGGAGGATGGTGTGGTCACTTTGGAAAACAACTTGGCCATTCCTGAAGATGTTAAAGTTACTGTATTCCATGGACTAGTAGTGTGACACATATAAGTACATGTATCTCTCCAAAAGCAATGAAACCCCTCTTACAAACAAAAACTGAGCATAAGTGTTAATATAGTGTTCATAAAACACTGTGAGAAAAGCCCAAACTGGAAATGCACTGTCGGGCACATTTTCTTTCTTTTCTTTTTTCCAGTGCAAAAGCAAGAGGGTTATTTTCTGGCTCATCAATTAGTCCCTCAAGGCAAGTGACTAGAAGAGGACTCCTAATGGCTATTACAAACAGTTTTTATACTTTTTTAGGGGCAAAGGTTACATCGACAAGGTTACAGTTCAAACTTATTGGCTAAATATATTGACCTTTAAATCTATTGACTAGCAAGCATGACACACATTTGAACTCTACCTGGGACTTTCCAGATGGTCAGGTGACTATCAATCAAGACATTCTGAGAATTTTTTTGCTCAAGAGTGTTCCTGTAGGTGGAGAATGGAACTTAGCATAGCCTTGAACCCAGGCAGGAGGAGGAAGCTGTAAGGAGGGTGTGGGACTGGCAAAAGCCCTGAGGATCCCTCATTCACACCATTTCTTATACAAGCTCCAATCCTGGAGCTATGCTCAGGGGTCTTGGGTAACTAACTCATATTCTTCAGGTCCTGTCCTCAGGGTCTCATACTGTTGGCACAGGACCATCAGTTGTATTGTTCCTATTCTCTTTTATGAAGGCTATAAGCTTGTTCAATATGCAGGATCCAAAGGTCAACAATTGCAGGAGAACAATTAGGGGTCCTAACAAGGTATATATGAGGGTAGTTAACAAAGGGGAGGAGTTAAACTGAGACTCAATCCAGCCCTGACTCTGTTCTCTTTCTCTTTTCAGCTTGACTAGCCCTTAGCTCCCCTTGGCCATTGAATCCTTAACTACTCCAGGGATGGTCTCCAGTATGTGCTTCCTGATCTTTCACACTCCCAGGTAGCACAGAAAAAGTGGTTCCCACTCCACATGTATGGGCCTGCTGCTGGCTTCTCCCATCTTGGGGACACACATATATGGGGGTTTTTCAAAGCACACTCCTCAACTTTGGGTGTCCACACTCTGAGCCCCACCCTCCAAGGCCACTTCTGGGACATGGTTTAGATTCACAAATCCCTTGTGCCCCACATTTGGGTAATCCTTCACCATGTCTCTAGGTTGGGGATATCTCAGGAGTCAAGGTTTTCTGCTAACTTACAGAGATCAAAGACAAAGTCTGGCCACCAGGTATAAGGCGGGTATCCTTCTGTAGTGGACCAAGCTACATCCCCAGTGTCTGAGACTACTTGCCAAGTCACTTTGGTAGGGTTGTGGGGGTTGCTGAGCTCAGTGAGGGAAGGAAGATATACCATAGCCATCTCATGCTTTCTCTGGCCTTGCAGGAGGGTGGGTGATCTTAAGCTGGAGGGGTTTGCTCAGGTGTCTGGCTGCTATTCAGTTGGCATCTGGTGCAGGTGCTGGTCTGACATGAGTTATATGAACCCAGGCAGTAACTCCATCCACTTTAACAGCAGTTGGTGTGCTCAACAATACCAGGAATGGCCCTTTCCACTTTGCTTTAGGTTTTCAGCTCCATGCTTCTTAACATATACCCAGTCTCCAACTTGGTACTTGTGTGGAACCTCTGGGGTACCTGTGTTATACAGGCCACTAAGTGTAGGCCACAGTTCCTGGTGGCTGATCTGGAAAGATTGCAAATGAGCCATAAGATCTCTGTCAGCCTGAAAAAGTCACTCTGGGGGATCAAGAGCTGGAGTCAAGGGAGTGGTTGTCTCATACAGGATCACAAAAGGGGTCAGGTTAAAATGGTAGGGGAGTATTCCAGGCTTGGAACAGGGCCAGGGGAAGGAGCACCACCCAATCATCACCAGTCTCCAAGGACAATTTATTTAAGGTCTCTTTTAGGGTTCAGTAAAATCGACCTTCTAATATACTCTAGGCCATTCTCCCCTATGTCTTTTGTCCTGTTTACTCTTGGCTGTATAAGTGTTCACTTGCTGGAATACCTTACACTGTTCTACTATCTTTCTGGCCCAAAATCAGAGGTCCATTATATATACTTTAGATCCCTTAACTGCTTGGATAAGCTTTTTATCCCTTAAATGAGTCCATCTGTGCATCTGGCCTAGTAAGTCTTTTGCTTGCTTTCTGGGGAGTATAGTCTTTCCTTCTTGTGTGCGCTATTGCTGTTCCTTCTCTAGGTAATAGTTGGTACAGTGGCTAGCAACATGACTCCTTTCTGCTGCCATATATTTTAAATGAGGTCATCCCTTAGTCCAGTGTCTCTTACAGGCCCATAACTGGGATAGGCTCCTGTATAGCCACTTCTTGAGCCACTTTATCTGCCTGCTTACTGCCTCAGGCCACTGAGTCTCTTCCCTTCTGATCTCCTGGGCAATGAACAATACTTACAGTTGCCAGCTTCATTGGGGCATCCAAGAAATCCAAGATTTCCTGGGTTTTTTTTCCTCCTCTGATGTGAACAGTTCTTTCTCTTGGTATATAGCCCTGTGGATGTGGGCTGTGGCAAAGGCATACCTGCTATCCTTGTAGATGTTAATTTTCTTGCTGGGCCCAAGTTCCAAGGTTTTGGTGAGGGCAATTAGCTCTGCTTTCTATGCCGACGTACTGGGGAGGAGAGGTTTAGCCCAGATGGCATTTGTGCCATCCACCATGGCAGCACATGCTTGTCTCTGACCTTCATGGAGAAAACTGCTCCGTCTGTAAACCAGGTAGCCTAGGCTCCCAGCAGGGTCAGTCAGAGAGGTCTTTTCTCCACCCATGGGCACTCCTTTTGGTCCAGTGAGTTGTGGCTTGTTGGGCAGGAAGTGTATCTGGGCCCCCATCTTGGAGAGTAAGTCTCGCCCCAACAGAGGATAGAGACAGGTTGGGATGACCATAAATGAATGGGATTCCCAGCCCATCCCTAGGTCCACTGTTCTTCAGGTAGACAATGAATACATTTTGGTGCCAGTGGCTCCTTGGACCCAAGATTTTTTCTTGGAAATGGGGCTATCAGCTTGGAGGAGGACTGAGTGTTGAACCGCTGGGTCCACCAAGAATTGAGTGGGTTTCCCCTCCACTCTCAGAGTTACCCTGGTTTCTGGGAGAGGTCCAAACCCAGTCTCCCCTAATCACTGTCTTCACTCAGGGTTAATACCTTCACCATTTTGGGAGGGCTTTTCCTAAGACCTGGAATTTTCTACCCCTGTCTTCCATTTGTTGGGGCACTCTCAAGTCCAGTGGGCCCTCTCCTTGCAATACATGCACTGTCCTTTTCAAAGGATTTTCTATTTCTCTTTGGTTGGGGTCTCTCTTTGCTGATTTCCCTGACTACTGTAGCCAAGGTTCTCTGTAAATTCCTTTCCTGTCACTTTTTTTTCTATCTCCCTTTTGTCCTCTTCCTTTCTTTTTCTTTGCTCCTTCTCCTTCTCTGTCTCCCTGTTATGGTCGACTTTCTCAGGAACCTGTACTAAATCCCTCAACAACTTATCCTGTAGTCCCTCTAGCCCCTGAAGCTTTTCCTGATATCTCTACTAGCCTGGTCTATAAAAGCCAAAGTCACAGTGGCTTTGTGTTCTTGGCTGGTGGGGTCATAGGGTGTATACTGACAGAATGCCTCCATGAGTCACTTTAGAAAGGCTGTAGGTGACTCATCTGGTCCTTGCTTAGTCTCATGTCCCTTGGTCAAAATGGTGGGTCATTGTGTGGCCCGTTTGAGACCTGCCAATGGAGCCTGGTGGTAGACCTTCAGTTGTTACTTACCTTCTGACATATTAAAGTTCCAGTCAGGTCTAATCAGAGGAAACCCAGTTTCAATGATAGCCTGGTCAATCCATGGTGCCCCCATGTCTGAGGGGATAATCTTTCTTGCTTTCTGCATTATCCTCTCTCGCTCTTCGGTCATAAAGAGCACTCTCATGAGTTGTTGGATATCATCCCAGGTGGGCTGATGGGTAAATAAAACAGTCTCAAAGAGATTAATCAGCCCCTTGGGGTTATCTGAAAAGGGGAGGGTGTCTTCCAGTTGTTCAAGTTGGCTTAAGAGCATGGTCAATATTGCATAGCTTGATTGTTATCCTTATCTGTGGGCCCATGGGCTTGGAGGAGGAGGGCCATTGTTGTATCAGGCGAAGTGGCCCTTTTGCTCCAAGTCCCCATGGCCAATTCCAGTTCTGAGGGTCTCTCTCCTTCCTTCCTGCTTGCTGGGGCCAACCTTTTAGGAGGGCTGCAGGAACTGAGGCCCTGGTAGTGGAGAAAGGGGGTGGAGGATCCAGTAGCAGCAGATCTGCTCTGGATGGGTCCTGGAGGATGTTCTTTACAGACTTGTTGGTCTCTATGGGGTTTTTCTCCTTCATGTCTCAGAGACAAAAAAAGCTTTTATTCAAGTGGGGGAATCCTCCACTAGATCCTTCCAGGTAACTATATAAGGCACTTGGTTTGAGTGCCTGAGGGATCCTGGCCTAAGGACTCTTTCCTCTACTGCTTTGATTAACTGCAAGTCGAAGGTTCCTACGGGTGGCCACCCTACTCCAAAGGTGGGCCATTTGGAGAAGCAGAGAGCAACTAACTTGCCCTTCTTTACTACTACTGACAAGTTTTCTCCTCTTTCCCTACCTTCCCTGCAGTGGTTAATTAAGATGTTTAACAGGGTAGATTCAGTCTGTCCCATGTCCCCAAATAATGTCAGTCTAAGTCAAAGAACACAGAGGAAGACAATCAACACACAGAGAGTTTGACCTGCCACGGGTACAGAAACCAGGTTATATAGACAGTTTGCTCCTGCCACAGGTGCAGAAACCAGGGTTACAGCAAGAATTGGTCAGCTCCCTCGATACCGTGTCTTGCCTCGATATCTGTCCTTTTCAAAGGAGCAGAGTCCTCCTGACTCCATTCAGGGGGCCTGAAGTGTCCTCTAGACTTCCCATGGTCACAGTGTTAAAGCATTTGCCCACCACAATTGACTGCACCAGACCAGAAGCTTTCCAGCTGACAGGGTGCTCATGACCCCAAAGTGAAAGCAAAAGCGGAGAGACAAACACAACAAACACTTACTTTGCTGAGCTCTGTCTTTTCCCCTTTGAGCAGTCTAGTCGGTGGTCACTTGGAGGTTTCCTGGAATCCTGGGCAAGTTTCCAACTATCAGACCCCCCTCAACCCTCATTCAGTGGTATTTACTTCAAGGCACCCCCAAGTGAGACACCAAAAAGCAGATCGATGCAAAAGCAAGAGGTTTATTTTTCTGCATATTGGGGTCAACCTTCAATTAGTCTCTCAAGGCAAGTGATGAGAAGGGGACCCAGACACATTTTCATTAACATAATATGCTATTAATTCTTTGAGTATTTTATATGTGTGTAATATGTATTTTGATCATATTTACCCCCAACTCTTCCCATACCCTCCCTCCACTCTTTCCAAACTTTCTTTCATTTTTCTTTCATTCAATTTTAAAATAACACACTGAGTCCAGTTTGTGTTACCCATATGCACATGGTTATGGAACCATCCACTAGAGCCTGATCAAATTACCAAGGGTCATATTCCTAGTAAAACCATATTGCCCCTCTGATAGAATCCATAAACCTATTAATACACTTTGTTAATGTAATTGATATTGAGAGAAATAACTTAAGGAATGTGATAGTTTAAATACAAATGACCCCCAAAGACTCATATTTAAATGTATAGGGAATGGCATTAGGAATACCCTTGTTGGAGTAGGTTGATTTTTGTAGAGGAAGTGTGTGACGCCGGAGGAGGGCTTTAGGGTTTCAAATGCTCAAGCCATGCCTAGATTCACTCTCTCTTCCTGCTGCCTGTGGATCCAGAGGTAGAACTTTTGGCTTCTTCTCCAGCACCACGAATGCTTGTATTCCACCATGGTCCCACCATGAAGATAATGAATTAAACGTCTGAACCTGTAAGCCAGCTCCAATTAATTTTTTTTCTTTATAAGAGTTGCTGTGGTCATAGTGTCTCTTTACAGCAATAGTAACCCTAGATCTATTGCTATGCATCTGTGATGAAATAGGGGGAAGGCATGACAGAGAAAAAATTTGACCCCCAAGGCATCAAGGAATAAGATGCAGGAAAGGTCAGTGATTAAACTGTCTGTGACTTACTTTCTTCATTTCTTCTTGCCTCTAAAATGCCATTGTCTTCCAGAGGATGAGCCTTCCAGGGAGACAATTCATGTTAAAATCGTAATACAATATAAATATTCAGCAGCTAGTGAATGAATGCATCAACCTCTGGAGCATTATTCATAAACAAAAAGGATAAAAAGGTGGCCAATGCTATAACACAGATGAGGCTTGGAAAAATGACCTTAAGTGAAAGTATCCAGTTACAAAGAACCCAGAGCATGATTCCACTCAAACTAAAGGTCAAGAGAAGGCAATTTAGTGGAGATGGAAACTCCATAATGTTTCTTACAGCAGAGAAAGCAAAGTTGTGAAGAGCAAATGGGAAGGGAGGATTAAGATATTTTATCTCGTACTTGAGGTTCTTAAAATTTTAATAAATTAAATTATGGTGGACTTTACTATTAAAACAAATGTTGGGGCTAAAAATTAATAATGGGATTAAAACTCAAAAGGTTCAGAAGGCTGGAGAAGTTCTGTAACTAGGTATGAGATAGCCAAGGTGACCAGATTAGAGGAAGGGCAGGACTCTGGCTAAAACTGAAGACTCCCAGGAACATTTGTAAGTATTAATGTCCTTCCCCCATCCCAGTGAACTTCTTAATTTTATGTGTGTGCATGTGTACACGCGCACGCACACACACACACACACACACACACACAGAGAGAGAGAGAGAGAGAGAGAGAGAGAGAGAGAGAGAGAGAGAGAATGAGAATCCCTGGCTTTCCTATATAGAAAGATGTATGATTAAACCTTAAAAGCCTTTTCTATTTTCTCCTTCTGTCTCACACTCTGCAATTGGGTGCAGCCATATTTTATGAAGAATCTCAGAAAAGGCTTCTTTTGCATGGGGATGCTTGTCACCATTCCACAGCTAGTGAGATGTGGGTGATCCAAGAGAAGCAAATCTTAGGAAGCTTCCATCCTTTATTAAAGAATGGTTGCAGTTGCTAAATGATTCAAAACCACCCATGCAAGGGGTCATGATCTGGGTTTGACTATGCATACTTCATATTAAAATTACTTGCTTGTGATGTTAGGAGCAGAATACAGGATATCTGGGTAAGTGTGAAAAGAAAGCTTTCCCTAAGTAAAGGTTTTATTAATCCTAGGCTCACCATATGGGAGGAAATGCGAGAAAGGTATATGACAGCTTAATGGAACGTGCTGAAATATGGACTGCTTCCCATTTTTGTAGAGCCTCTTAAGTGCAAAATGTCCATAGGTGCTGAAAGTACTTTTTGCGATGGTGTTCACATTTGTCAAAAGATCTCTGCCTGTTATAGACCAACGGCAGTCAGATGCCCAGTGATTTCTTGTTTCAGTCTTAGTGGTTGCTGACAGCCAACTGAAGAAATATGAATGGACCATTCCCAGACCACTCTTCTCTGAAACACAGAGGTGCTCATTAGAGATCAGTCCAGGGAACTGTTCATCTGGGTACTGGGGCCAGACTGCCTGGGCATGGATCCAAGCTCAGTGTTTTCTTGGCCATCTGACATCAGCTACTGAGTCTTGCTAAGGCTGTTTTCCTCTGTACAACAGGAGTGATCAGATTGCCCAGTTGCTAGGGTTGTACCATTAATGTATGGACAGGGCTGCCAAACATCCGTGGCTTTTTATTAGTATATTACACCTCTGCTTTAAAAATCTTGGCGTCCTAATACAGTCTTAAATTAGGAGTTGTGTTGATAGCACCCTCATGATTCACCCTTTCTGCATCATTTAAGGACTTTCTCCTGCCCTTCTGATTCCATCCTCATGACATTCTCATTCATTAGATTCCCCCACACCCTCCCTAGCATGAACTTTGCATAAACTGTTTCTGTCTGTAATTGTGTTTCTTTCCTCCTTATAGAACAAGTCCTGAATTCTAGATTAAGTCTTGAGCTAAATAACATATGGATAGGTCTGACTTCAGTCTCCTGCATTGTTTCCCAGTAATATAAACTTCTGTGTAGCTTTAATCACAGTATAATTAAAAATCTATTTATGCTTCTTTAAAAGTCTGACCTGTAATGATGATACTTTAAAATGCTGAAGAAACGTTAGAATAAATAGATGAATGCATGAATAAATAAATGAATGAATGCAAACTTATTATGCTTTTATTGAGAACTTGTATATAATAATAAGTGTACTTTTTATTTATCAATATGGAGCTGATATTACATGCCTTTGGAGGCTATCAGGAGGTGTTATTAGCATGTGTTATTATAGGTCCTGATATTTGTTTTGAAAGCTCATCTTTAAACTAGATTTCATAGTCCTCAAAGGCAAAAGCTAGTGGTTTAAACACATCAGTTTTAACAAAAAGCCTGTACAAATAAGTTCAAAGTAACAAAAAGATGGCTATTCTGTATTGTACGCAGCTGCCTGGCCTGGTGAACCACAAATCTTGACTAGTATAAGTGCCCATACAGTACAAATGAGTCCATGTAAGAGTTGACACATAGGCCACTGTTAAGTATAATTATTAGAGTGTTGATAATGTCCCGGGTTATGACTACATCCCCTGACCTGTCTGTGCTACACTACAGATAAGCTCTTTTGCCCTCTAAGGGATGTCATCTGTCACTTTGCTTTGCTCCTGTGCCCTGCCGCTGTCAAAGTGTTTTCGGCTCAGAATCAGCCTGACTCTAGTTATAACACATGTCACTGTGTCCTTGGATCAGCGTGCCTTTCCAGATGCCTCATGCAGCTTCAGGTTGGCTATATGTTCTTCCTGTTATCTTCATGTAAAGCCACCTATAGTACTGGTCCATGGGTTTTATCAATGTCTTTTATTCAATATTCTATTCAGCATGAGAGTAGTCTCTCTATGAACAACATAGAGAGGGAACTAAGGGCACAGACTTTGGAGTAGAACAGAGCTGGGTTCAATTAGGTCTCTGCCAAAAATTTGTGGAATTGATAACTCTGAGCAGTTTCTTCAGCTTTTAAAAGAGTAGCTAAACAGGCTAAGTCAAAAATTTAGAGAGGCAGTATATACATAATGCTTAATGTAGTGACTGTTCCATCTACTCTTAATAAATGTTCTATTACTGCTATTATTAGTATGGCTATTAGTATGACTACTAATGTTGTTACTTTAATGACAAGGAAAGAAGAGATGATTAAATGTCACCAATCCATGTCTTACATTTGCAATAACTGAAAATACCTAAGTAGTCTATTTTGTACTCCATTGGGGAGTTATTGAGCAGTCCAGAATTCTCACTGTGATGTACCTGCTGGTTTTCAAATGATGTTGAAGGGAAGAAGGAAAGATGTAAAGGAAGGATAGATTTAAAAATCCTGTAAATTGCAAGTTGCACTTAAGGGTCATATGAAAGTCTTTGCTATCTATTTTGCAAATTAATGTGCTTTACAAGTTTCCAAAAGGTCCAGTGATGCTAACTGTTAAGTATAATTATTAGATAACTAACAAACCAGGAAAAGGCCATAGGTTAGTGAGAGTTTCTTTTTAAGTATGCTACATGTTCATAATAACTATTCCATAATATACAAGCCATGTGCAATTTATTACATAAAAGTGCCTAGGTTCCTTTAGGATAGCTTCATGAATACCCTAAAGAATTTAGGGTAATACCTCTTAACACTGGACAGGTTCACCCCAAGCTTTTTGGGAAGGAGGAGAAGAACAGTACAGATATCTGGGGCTTCTCTGCAGATGGTAGATTTCCTTGCTACTGCTCCTACCTGTCTGATGGTGTGTTCTCTCTGTGATAAACAGAAAGTGAACAAAGGTTTTGATTCACTGACAGAGGAGTCGACAGTGAAGGTATCTTATGAGGAATTCAGGGTGTCACATGCACATTCTTCACTTGGGGTGGATCATTTCAAGTTTTAATCCCTTCAGCAAGGCACCATTGTGATGATCAAGTGAATGTCCTAAGTCTTAAGTTCCAGATTGTCTCAAGTCATGAGTTGTAGGGAGGTTGCATGTCCCTATCAACCTACAAGGCGTCCTTTCTTGTCTTCTTTCGACTTGGGACCCAACACCATGATAATGTTTATTAATTCTTGAATGTGACTTCTACAATTTCCTTAGATTTAGTAATATAAATATACTTATATTTAGTAATATCTACCACTGTCTTGAGTAATTTACAGTGATGAATTTACAGCATTAGTAAATGTTTGAGACAGAAGATCAATGAATACACATGCATGCATAAATATACCTATTCATATTTGTGTGATACCTCCATCAACATATTTATCAGGACTATCAATAATAGTTTGTACATATGATTTCCTATATGCCTAATTCATAGCCTTCATAGAGTTATTTATAAATTTATAATTGAAAATTATACTTGCCAGATCAGTGTTGGAAAGAATTACTAATACCCTCCTATGCTACACCATCCCAAGGTTGAATTTGTATTTATGTACATACATATGTATACATGTATGTATATGCATGTATATACAGATGCATACATAATATATATATATATATATATATATATATATATATATATATATATATATATATATAATTTCTTATATAGGCATATAGGAAATCATATGTACAAACTATTACTGATAGTCCTGATATATTGTATATATTGATGGAGGTGTCACACAAATATGAATAGGTATATTTATGCATGCATGTGTATTCATTGATCTTCTGTCTCACACATTTACTAATGCTGTAAATTTAGATAGATAGATAGATAGATAGATAGATAGATAGATAGATAGATATAGGTATAGCACCCATCTATCTTGTGCCTTACATATCTTTTAGCCTGATTGTAGTCTTGATATTTTGCATCATAGGTAAGGAGATGAAGGTTTCCACTTAACCCCCATTCTTCAGGTAATCTGCCTGGGCCTCTCTGTGTTACAGGCTGAGGAAAAACACATTTCCCCAGTTTCTCTCCATAGGGATGTAATGCCCGAGAGTGTACATTATGTTCTTGGTTCCCTTCTTCCTTCTGGCTCTCTATCCTTTCCCAGGCCCCCAAGCTCTCTGTGACTATTGGGATTAAACTTCTCAATCACAGCATCCTTTTGTGACTGGAGCCTTTGAAGTTTTGGTCGTACTGTCTATGGCTTCTGCTGCCTTTGCTCTTTTGACATCAGGCAAAGTCAACAGTTTCTGTCCAGATGGTGTCAGTTAAATGATTGGTACCTAATGTTGCATGATACACCAGTGTTGACCCAATATACATTATGGGCAATTTTCCGAGATTTTCCTTTGTAGAGGACAATGAAGCATTTGGGAAACAACATAGTTGTAGTAATACAAAAAAATGTCTATCTTAAAATTATTTCTAAGCCTGATATAAAATACATGAATATTACCATTTTGGTAGTGTTGCTGGACATTTATTAAGAGCCAGAAGTGTGCCATTAAGTGTAATGAGTTGTTTCTTATGTGCTGAAAATCATTAAAACTGCATCTTTTCTATGTTCTGTAAAGCCCCGAGTGGCCTGGATTCTGTTGTTCTCTCCAAACATCAGTTAGAAGTTGGACTTGTGTGTCAAATAAAAGAAATTTCAACAATTGTTCAAAAAATGAATGATCAATACTTCTCATATGACATTTCAAATGTCAGAAGTCCAATCAGCTGATGAAGAGTATATATATATATATATATATATATATATATATATATATATATATATATATATATTTGCTGCTGTTATGAAGGGGTGTAATTAGAAAGTGCCTTCGTCATAGCTAATCTACACGGTGTAAAGTACCTCTCCTCCCACCTCTAAATGCCTATCACAGGACAGTTTTTGTTGTTTTCCACACTTGGTTTTGTCCAGGCTCTTTCGAGACCTTTCCTATGTTGTCTTTACCATGGAATCCTTGTCCAAAATGGTTACAGTGGTACCAAAAAGGGAAAGGGAAAGGTCTGGAATTATGATACTCTTTTTAAGTTTTTGGTAAATTCTCTCCATGGAGAATCTTAGCCTCTTCTATCAGATACTCTTGTCCCAAAGAATCAGCTACCATTTCAAACCAAGTCAAAATAGTCATCAGGAACTAGCAAGGGCACAATAGGAAGAAATTGCTGCAACTTTCACTTCTGTGTCATATTCCTTAGATCCCAGCCATGCAGGCTTCTTCCACTGCAGCCAGCTCTTGTCTCCCCATGGGCATCCTTGCACTCACTATCTGTTGCCTGAGGGCTGGAACTGTAACTCCATGGTCAGTGGCTTGCCTAGTATGACAAAACCCCAACACTGGAAAGAAAAAGTTTCTCCTTTCCCCTGCTAGCAAGTGCCTTCATCATAGCTAATCTACACTGTGTAAAGTACCTCTCCTCCCACCTCTAAATGCCTACCACAGGACAGTTTTTGTTGTTTTCCACACTTTCTGTTGCTCACCACTGTGTTTCTGGCATTTATCTTGTCTTGCTAGACCAATGGAAAGTGAATGAATGCTCAGCTGTTTGATATTTGCAATGGCTCTCTGGGGTACAGGTATCTACTTGTGTGTTATCAGTGGATGGCTGAATATATCAGACAGAATTGAGAACTCTTGATTCTTTCTAAATACACCCCTTCTTAACAGTAGGCAATGTAGGTAGTGGTTCACATGAGTCTGCGTCTATTTTAGGGCATTGAATACATTCTCTACACTAGGCTAATTGACTGTTTGCTGTCTCTATAGCAGCCAAGATGAATTAAATTAGGACTCCTATACCCTACAAAAGGTAGTTTTTACATTTGATTTATCCAAGAAGGCTGCAGATATAAACACCTTCTTTGTGTTTATATTGTTCCCTTTAAGTGGCTCCATCTTTCACAACCAGCACACGAGAATGACCAGTCTGTACTGTATTCATTAACACAGCTGTTTCAGCTCAGAGATAAGGGATTGTTTTCTGTTTAGCGGGGGCAATTCTTCCTGATTCTCTTTAGTTCTTTTCAAGTATTTTCCTATGATGTAAAAATAAAAAGTTTTACCTCAATGCTACTTAATTACATTTTTTTTGTCAGACTATTGACAACTAAAAAGAACTTGACCAATACCTAGGGATCAGATGCTATGTGAAACTCATACCGTCACTGTGGCTATGTGACGTGCCACGTGTGCTTACTGCCTCAGCTGTGGTGACAATTCCAGGCCAGTGCCCATCGAACCATCAGATTGTCCCACAGAAATTTAAATAGTTCTTCTTGCTTGTTAAGTGTACTTCAATAAAGCTGAGAATAAAATGAAATGGATCAAATCTCATTAGCTTACTGCTTGTTCGCCTCAGCAGTTCAAAAATCTCTCCTTGTTGTATGCTTGGCATCTTTTCTTCTTTCATTTTGAGTGTTCTGAATATTTTCCTCTTCCCACTCTGGAAATTTCATAGCACCCCACTTTATTTTTGCTGTTGTAATGATCATTGCTAATACTGCATTGTTTTGTCTGTCAAGCATGATCTTTTGGCCTGGATTACCCCCAGAAAAAAATATATAAACATTTTTTTCCTCCTCTTGATTATGCTTCTCTCTTCTCTTCATTATATTGGAGGTAATATTCACCAGTACAAAATGTTTTACATCCCATAGTGTTGTAAGCCTTTTTAGTATCTGAAACTTAATTTTTTTTCTTCTCTAGAATTTATTCACAAATTTGGTGTTTGTTCAACAAATTGTTTACTGCAAATTTTATTGCACATTCATCATTCTAAGACAAGAGATAAGGAAAGCACAGAAAACTAAATGTGATATGACACCTTAGAAGTAACCTAGCGACTGGGAGAAAGCCAGCGAATGGTAAGGGCAGATAAAGATATGAGGAATTCTGGAGGTAAGTCATCACTGAGGTAGTGTCAAGGAGATGAATGCTTAGATTAATGAATCTCAACCTGTGGGTCCCAACCCCTTTGGGAAACCTCTATTTCTAAATATTTCCATTATGATGCACAACAGTAGCAAAATTATAGTTATGAAGTAGAAACAAAAATAATTTTATGGTTAGAGGTCATCAAAACATAAGGAACTGTGCTAAAGATTCACAGCATTAAGGTTGAGACCCATTAGCTTAGATGAGGATTGTATATATAGTAAAAAAAAGTATATATCAATATAGGATTACAGCTTCTTTTTCTGATAAAAAGAACAGAGGCCAGAGGGACCTGAATGAACAAAACGAGAGGGAATAGGATGTGGAGGTGAATTCAGAGAAGGAATGTTGTCAGGGGGCCTTGTCTATTTGGTCCTGTGATAATGATGTCTTTGACTTTGCATTAGGTGGGAAGCTCAGAAAACAGTTTGCTCAACAAACGGCATAAGCAAATTAGGTCTCAAAGAGAATGAACTGGCTGAACAAGTAGACTGAGAATTAACCTTGGATAGAAGAGAGCTGCGGGAGACTGTCATCTCAGTTGAGTGGGGTCTTCAACCCTCTAGGTGGAAGAATAACCATGAACTAACTAGTACCCCCTGAGCTCATGTCTCTAGCTGCATATATAGAAGAGGATGGCCTAGTTGGCCATCAGTGGGAAGAAAGGCCCCTTGGTCATGCAGACTTTATATGCCCCAATACAGGGGAATGCCAGGGCCAAGAAGTGGGAGTGGATGGGTAGGGGAGCAGGACCGGGAGGGGGGAGGGTATAGGGAACTTTCTGGATAACACTTGAAATGTAAATGAAGAAAATATCTAATAAAAGTTGAAAAAAAAGAAGCCAACTGAATGCAGCTCAGATTATGAGAGGTAGGGGTAGGGAATGTGAATATAATTTGGAAAGATAGGTGGAACAATTTCATGGATGAATGTGGGACACAAATAAATAAATAAATAAATAAATAAATAAATAAATCTTTAAAAAGTCTAAATTCATGGAATGTTGCAGTTGCTACTGCTAGAGAAACAAAAGGCATCAGGCAGGTGGCCAGAGGGGCGGAGGAATCTGGAGCTTCCTTGGAAGTGTGGATCTACAGTGTCACTGGACATTTACATGGACATAAGTAGTAGGGATTGGGCATGTGCATTTATTGTCTGGGGCCTCGTAGGGTTTTGTCCCCATACTAAGGAGAGAAACATGCTGATGGCACTTTGAGGCACCCTTCCATTACTTTTTTCTCACAAACCATATCAACATACTAAAACAAATAAAAGTAGATAAAATTGGATTACACCAGGAGAATAGATGTGATTAAAATGCTGTTTCCCCATTCAAAAACAATATCTTCTACCATATATCCAATTCTTTTTAGTGTCTGAATCTGATTTTTATATTATCTTCACATCCCTGGTACACCATTTTCATTGTATGTATTCCTAAGCACTTTATCATTTTTGTCACAGAATAGATAGGAATGCCATATTCTTTGAATCAGTGTTTGACAACGTGTTTCATAAGGGGCCAGAAAGCAACTCTCTCTCTCTCTCTCTCTCTCTCTCTCTCTCTCTCTCTCTCTCTCTCTCCTATCTCCCCTTCACTCCCTGTCCCTTCCATTATATACAAGACTCTATTTGGATATTGAAACCAGAAACCCTTTTACAATCTAAAAATCTTTTTATCTTTTTTATGTGTATAGGTGTGTGTGTGTGTGTGTGTGTGTGTGTGTGTGTGTGTGTGTGTGTATGTGTCTGTCTGTCTGTCTGTCTACTATCTGTCTATCTGTATGTACATATCTGTGCACCACATGCATGCCAGTTGCCTAGTACCTGAAGAGGCCTGAAGATATTAGCCTCTAAGGAACTGGAGTTACATATGGTTGTGAGATGCCACGTGGGTGCTAACAACTGAACCAAGCTCCTCTGGAAGAGCAGCCAATACTCTTAACCACTCAGCCTTCTCTCCAGCCCATGCAATATTCTTTAAGATTAGCCTCTCATATCATTGTTTGTGATTGTTAATCTATTAATGAAAACTCTTGCTTACCTTTAGTTTATGTTGCACAAGAAATCTGATGTCTTACTATTATTGTCATAATGAGCATTACTAAAATTTTAAATTACTAAAGTAAGATGTTTTTAAAATTTAGTTTTCAGCTGATTCCTCTTTAATTTTTTAACACAAAATTATATCCTATTAAAGCAATGATAACCTTGTCCTTTATTTATTATTTGAATAGATTATTCTGACCCCCATTTAACGACGAGGATCAGCATCTTCAAAAGTCTACCGAGGTCTTGTGAACCAGAGGGTGAAAGCACTTCCTGCCAAGCCTGATGGCCCAAGTTACATCCCAAGAACTCAAGTGGTAGAAAGAAAACTGATGCCTGGACCTGTCTTCTGACATCCACATGTGCCTGCAACAGACGTGATCCTTGACCTCAGAATAAGTAAATAAATGTAATATGAAAGAGACATGCTAGTCCAAAAACTGCGGTAAATCATTGTGTTACCTTGTGGCTGAAATAAAAGAGGTTTACTTTAGAATTTTGACATTAAGCATTAATATTGAGGTTTGGATGAAAATATGTTTTCTAGAATACTTGTTTAGAAGTTACATGTTCCTGCATTATTAAGAATTTTTATTTTCAGAAATAAATATGTATATTGTATAAGGTGCCTCTAAGTTTTCATTGCGGTCCTTACTTGTCTTCCCTTTGGCCTCATAAAATATAAATACAGCTGGTTATCGATATAATGAGTGTGCCACAGGAAGCAGGACGCATGACTACAGAGTCGAGGCAGCCTGCTTGAGGGGAGGAGGAAGGGGCTGATATCCCCTTTTCTCCCTCTTCTAATGGCTCTAGTGGTTTCTTATCTCAATGTTGACTTCTGATTCTGAGTTTTCAAAATAGTAGAGTTTGTTTCTGATTCAGTCCTTACAACTGGAGTGAAGAGTTCACACTTCTACTAAGTTCCTAAATGGACTCCAACCTTATCAGTTCCGGGATCTCAGTTGGAGAACCATTGGCCCAGAGGAAGAATCTCTTGTTCTACTTTGTACAAAGTGTCATGAAATGGTAGCAATAGATTAGAAGGGAATGTGGCTCTGCAACTGTCAAGTACACAGTAGGAAGAGGACAGAGCATGATCCACTTCTGGTGGAATATGTGCAGGATTCTGATAACTTTCAGGATCAATCTTAGCAGAAGATGAAGTTGGCTTCCTAGCTTCAAGAAGTTCAATATGAATGTAGTCTAAAAAATTTAAAATGAGTAACTGAATAATGACAAACAAGAGATTAGAAGAAATGAAGAAATCATTATCAAAGGACAAATGGACAGACATTATTAGAGAATAAAATAGAGAATGTGAAAGAGAAATTTTTGTTGTTGTTTGGTTCAGTTGTTTAAAAAGGAATTGTCCGGGTATGGAAATAAGTCAGAATGACCACACTCAGCCAGGATTTGCTCTGTCAGTCATGCAGGCTGTTGCAGGTCACTTGGGCCATGCTGCTGTGATCTGTGTCTTAATATTAAAACAGTACAGAAATAGAAAATCTATGAGGAACCTTGTCCTTCAGCCTATGGAGGATCATGCTTTCTCTGTGCTTTTGGCTATTATGCAAACAGGAAGAAAGACTGTCCTTAAAGTATCAATCACATTCATTGTACTAAATTAATGATAGATGGAAAAATTAACTTTCTCAGAACCTTTTATGATCTTGAATGCAGTCTTATGAGCCTCTGCTGGCCTAAGTTACTGCTGCATCTGTATTCTCCTCTTACACCCTCCCCTTTGACACTAATTGCTGTTCTTTATTTTTCCTGGATTATGAAGGAAGATGTCTCAGGAAGGTATGATATTAGAAGTAAACTCTTCAAATTATGAAAAGTGTGGCTTTCATTGAACTCAGCATGATAATAGTATAAAATATTGGAAACCACAGCAATTATGACTAGAATTAGTCATGCTCAACCCAGAGTCTAACTTTGTAGACATAATATGATGTTGAGAGGAGGTATGTTCACACTAAGGATTGTGGGACAAGCCATATGGAAATCTACAACTCTGTAACACACATACACAAAAAACAAATAATATAATATATTATACATGTTAAATAATTTTATAGGAATTGCTGTAGACAGAGGATAATGATCCTTCAAGGAACCATAGGTAGTAAATAGAAAACCCAGTGCTAGTTATAAGATACCTCTTCTTTAGCTTTTGGTCAGAGGTGTCCTGAAAACCCCCAAACAATATAGGTTACTGCCATTGTTATTGGTTATCTGCCAGAAGTTATAAACTATATTTTTGCTGAAGACACTACACACTTTCATCACAGGACAGGAAGAAATCGAGTTGGTACTGACCAGCAAGTTTCCCCTATGCTGCCTTAGCTTTCATAACATGAGCAGGTTCTACACAGGCTTCTGAGAGAATGTCTATCAGAGCAAGATAGGCTGTCCAAAAGTGGCATTAATATATTTGGTGCAAATAACTGCTTTATTATATTTAATCTAATACAATAAGAAGCCAAAATTGGACATTTCACAGGCCAAAGGGATGAACGTATCATCATCATCATCATCATCATCATCATCATCATCATCATCATCATCTTAAATAGACATAGTTATCAGACTGAGATCCCACTACCAAGTCTTAGGGATCATCATGAAAGAAGTGGGGTTGAGATGGGAATCATAAGACCCAGAAGTAAGGGGGGACTGCAGTGAAAGGGGGTACTGTCTAGATATGACAGTGCCACTGCACTCATAAAATCATGGTGCTGTGACTGCACAAGATCAGTAGAAGATTAAGTCAATCAACATACTAGCATGGACTGCGAAGGAGTTTATGAGCCCCCACTTTTAACTGAAGAGCCTAGGACAGCTGGTAAATTTCAGGGTAGGGAGATTTGGTTTTCTTTAAGGATGTGATCCTAGTAACTGACCTTATACCAGAAGATGCTCCCATTTCCAGGAGTATATGTTCATCACAAATTGGTCTGAATGTTTTTTTTTTTCTTTTTCTTTTTTTAGATGATACAAAGTTCAAAGTGAATAACAATGTGGGAAGGAATCTAGAAGTGTTAAGGGGAGGAGTTGGGATAACTATGATAAAAGAGGATTTATGAAATTCTCAACAAATTATTTAAATACATTTAAAAATGTGAATCAGAGAACTAGGTTGGAGCTGGGTTTGTATACACATATATATCCTAGACATTTTTATTTCAAGTGCAGCTTAAAATGACAACTTGGGCACTATAATGAATGGACTGTTTGAATTCATTTACTGCACATCAAAATATAATCTGCTCCAAAACGCAAATGAGTTCTGAGCTATGACCAGTTATTTTCATAAATATTAGTTCATTTGATTCCTCCAACAATCTGTGAAAGTGATGTTTTTATCGCTTCAGAAAGAATATTAGTTCAATAACAAACTAAGAGCATGCGTAATTAATAATCTTTTACACTCCTGGAGGACTCACTGTGTATCCATTACTTTGTACGCATGGTCTCTAACACTAGCAAAGGTAATAGGACGTGAATAGCATTTCTCAGTTGGAGTCCATTTTACCTGCCTGATGACACTTGGTGTTATCTGGAAATAATTTCAGTTTTCACAGCCAAGTGTGACAGGTGAGAATGAGCATGCCCTTACATCTAAGGAATAAAGGAATGTTAAGTCAGAACAGTTGCTCCCAACCAAGAATTATCTTAGGGTAAACGTTAAAAGTACCATAAGGGTTCCTTTAACATTTAGCTGCAGTAAACCCCAATACAGAGATGGAAAAAAAACCCTCAGAGTTAGATCTAAGTGAGTAGTAGCCAGTGGTGTTTATGTGGAATTTGAACCCAGTCTACTGACCAGGCAAATTTTGCTGCTACAGCACAGTACATTGAGTTCTAACTTGCTGCAATCTTAACAAAACAAACAAACAAACAAACAAACAAACAAATGACAGTCAACTCTCTAGTGTCTCTGTGTTCTAATCCTAAAACTGAAGATATTGCCATCCACTCTGTTCTCTGGAATTCAGTTTTTGTTTTAAGTGACCCTGTTTCACAAAATACAATGATGTCATTTTCAGACAGAGCATTAATCAGCACTGTGACAAGAACACAGGTCCAAAAGCCAAGAACATCTCACTTCAAAACCAAGCTCTGACAGTGGCTGTCCATGGAACTCTGACCAGCTTTCTTAAACTCCCTGGGCCTTAATTCTCTCATCTATAAAAAAGAAGAGAAATTAGTGCCTGGAGGATATAGTTCAAGAAGGAAATTGAAATTGAGTTAGAAGAGGGACTGGTATACGCTGAATGAACTGTAGGCTATTACTCATTTGCATTACTCATGTTTATGTAAATATCTAATTATGAAGAATTCTTCAGTTCTAATATTTTAGATGGCACATCCAGCTGATTTCACAAACGTCTGTCATCTGTGTCACTGTAGTCTGTTGTTAATGGAAGCAAACTGTTGTGAAGTCAGATCATCTTGTGTGATCTATAGAAACAAAATAGCACTCACTAGTAAGAAGGAAAACACCTGCTCATGTCTCCCCTCAAAGCCACACAAAGACTCAGAGGGCAAAATCAGAATCTAATTACCCAATAGCATTTTGAAAGACTGCATTTAGACAAGCTCATGGTGTGCTTATCAATACTTACAAAATGCTTTATTTGGGAGAAGAACCCCCTAAGCATTAATTATCATAAAAGAGCCCCACAGGATTCATCCTATACTCATGTGTATTGACCCTCAGGCAGTTCCTGTAGATTTTCATTAGTAGAATCCTCCTCTTAGAAGTAGAATGAAAAAGTTCCAAGTTGATTCCCTTTAAAAGGCATAGGAACAATTTAATAAAGGAATTTAGTTTCAAGGGGTGTAGATGCAATGACGGAACCCACATGGATACAATAGGTACTTATTCCCTACAGAGTGCTGGTCTTGTAGTGACTAAATACAAAGTCATTCCAATTTAGATATGGTTTTATTGCTTCAATTCTGCACAGTCGGAGTGGCTATGTTCTGTCTAATCATTCTGGGGCAGAATAAAAAAAAAAGAAAAATGAAAACATGCCCTCAGGCAAACATTCTTGTCTAAGGTAAAGTAAAATAATTCCCTTGCTCAGGGTAATTCTTGAATGCACACATCACTGGCCAGTTGCTGTTTTAGAAGGGAGATTAAACTGTGAATGATACAAGGTCCTTACATTTTAGTGAGGGAGACAGGCAATCAGCAACTAAACACATAAAGAAATATGATCACTTCAGGCAGCAGGATGCCCAGAGAAGGGAGAATGAAGCCAGGTATTGCAGAATCACAGGGAAGGACAGCAGTGGCAAGGAGATACGTGTGAGAGCTGAAGAGAAACTCGGAAAAGGTTTAGACCCATTGAGTGAACTTTCAGTTTGGTGATGGCGCCTCCTTCCAGCCTTTGTGTCTTTAATGGACCCTTGAGGTTCTTCCCTTGTCCCCTGGGTGATTAAGAGGATTGTGAACTTCTAGCCATCACATCCATGTGCTAGACAACAAGAAAGCAAAAAAACACCTTACCCCTTTGGAAAACTTCCCAGCTTCTGTTGGACATTTCCATCTCTTTAGACTGAGTTAAGCCAGCCAGTCCAGTCCTCCAAACCTTCAAGAGGCTACAAAGTATAGCCTTACAATTAGGTAGCAATGTCATTTTATTCATTGCTGTCACCAAATCTGTGCCAGGAAACAGCTTCATGGAAGATGGTTTTATGTTGTCTCAAATTTGGGAGGTATAGCTCAGAGTGAAAAATGGCATTGAGACTGGGCCTCAGCTGTGGTAACAGGAAAAACAAAACTGCTTCATCACATTTAGGTGATCAAGAAGCAGAGAGAAGACAGCAGTACTAAGGTATAAAATCGTAAGAACTGGCCTTCTTTGGGAGTCACTCATTCTAGTTAGGCACAGCTCCTAAAGGCTTCATGGCCTGAGCCACCAATAAAAGAGCATGCTTAGGTTGGACCAAGGACCCAGCACATGTGTAACAGACCTGCAGCTGAGTCTCCATGCTGCCTTGTCTGGCCGTCGTGGAAGAAGATGCATCTAATCCTGCAGAGACTTGATGTGCCGGGGTGGGGTTATGCAGGGAGGCACCGTCTCAGAGAAGAAGGGGATGGGACATGGGGGAGGGAATCTGGGACAGGAGATAGGAGGGGGAACCGTGTTTGGAATGTACGTAAATAAATAAAATTTAAAAATTTAATAAAGAAATGGATAAATTAAATTTTTAAAAGATGGTATGTAGTTGAGAAGTGAATGGACAATGTGATCCAGTAGGAATTAGAGAGCAGAAACAAGATACATTGATACATGTTGAAATTCTCAAATAATATAAAAGATAAAACAAAAACAACAAAAACCTGCTCACAGAGGACAAGAGATTGGGGCTTGGGGGAGAAGTTGTATGATGAGGGGGACTGCCAAATAAATAACTTAATGGAAAAAAGATTTTAAAATAACAACAAAAAACAAACAAAAGCAGCTCACACAAATGGAGATCAAATGTGCAAATACATGAGCTTGTAGAAGACATTGGACATTAAGATCATGAAGATCATGAATGCTTTCAGTGATTAACTGCACTTATGTTATTTTAAAATGGAACACTAGGCGCTAGGCAGATGCTAATAGAGTCTGTCAGAAGGACTAGCTTAGAATGAACTGTCCTGATTAGTTCTCTGTAGAGAAAGTTTTTGTGACCCATTCTGAAGGATTTGGAGGAGTAAGGGTGTGAACAGCTCTAGGTAAATGGGTACAGCGAAGAGAGCATGGGCTGAGGAGAGGACTTGGAGTGTGTTTTAAAGAAAGAAGGGAAGATGGGTGTGAGTTGAATATAATCAACCAGGTAGAGAATTCTTGGTATTAAGAAAAACCTTCAAGGGCAATTGTAAATTATGGAGAGTGGTGAGCAGAAGGGTCTTGCGCAGATTTTCCAGTTTGTACAACTCTGTGGAAACTGAACAGTGGGGAGGATCTTATTTAGAAAGGATATTCTCCATCATGCACAACCTCCAAGTGGAAATGCATAGAAACATAAGCGTCTGTTACTATTGTAGATGCCATCACTTCTGTTACCCATTCTGATTCACTATATACCCCCAAACACACACACACACACACACACACACACACACACACACACACACACACTCCTGCATTATTGTGATTCTTACTCACTAGTTTTGCTGTGGACAGAAGTGGGGTGGAAAGGGGTCACAAGCAGAGGAATGAACAGTACAGAGTGCGTGTGTTGGCAGAATTTTGACTGTCTCCTGCTTGGAAGAATGCGTTAATTGGACTTTTCTGTCTAACTCTCACTAAATCATTTTCTACACCTATGCTCAGTGCTGGGGGACACTTCTCATCATTCAAGGTTAGGGATGGTAAAGGTTTGATAGCTTCTACGTAGGGGTGATGTTCTATATCTCTGTTACAGCTTGATGATGGATACATATCCCACAAAATTCCCTGTGTAAAATTCTTGATCTGCAGAGGGTAATACTGGAAATTAGTTTAGGCCCAGAAATGTATACTACTAGTACAGGCTACATAGTCAAGTGTGCCCTCCAAGGGGATCATGGGACCTTGCTCCTTGCCTCTTCTTCAGCTTACCAGGCAACGATGTGTGTTATATGTTCCTGATGTAATGTACCAGTCTTACCAGCGACGCAAGACAAAGGGGCCACCTCAGGTAGGACTGAAGCCTCAATGGGAGTGAGCTAGAGAAGCTTCTCTTTCTATACGATAACTGCCTTAGTATTTTGTTAGAGTAATATGAAACTGATCTAATCAAGCTTCCTCAAGTTGGCCATAGTTCCGTTATCATCTATTCTTCCACAACTCAGTCTGAACACCTTGTTTACTACAGGAGCAAAGATGATATCTATTCTTCTCAAGTGCTAAGTACCACACAACATCTGGTTTAATCTCTAAAGCAAATATGGGCAGGGATTATAATCACTGCCTTAAACAAGGAAATATTTACTTCTCAAAATACATTTAGAATTTAAAAGTGGGGTGGGCATCTGGGTAGTTTGGCATCCCATTCTGAGTTCCTGAGCGCCTCCTTTCTTCCAGTTACAGCACACAATTTCAGTACCTTTCTTCTTTTCGTTTTCTTCAGAGCTCATGGTATGTTCCTCACTTTCTCGGGACCCTTTTGTTTTTTCAATTGTTGCACAGGCTACACATGTGCTTTTGAGGGACTTCCCTGTCAACCTCTTTATGGATCATCTGCGAAAACAAAGGTACAGAGAGGGCTGTTTTTCACCCACTGTGGGTACAAAACAGTGGTAGAGAAAATAAAGCGCAGTTCTTGCGAGTGACAGCCACAGATAATAGATACTATCAAAGCAAGAATTTGAGAGTGGGTTGTAAATCAAAACAGCACAATGTGCAATCAAACAGATAGGGCATGGGAGCAATAAAGGCACTTTTTATCTATATATTTATCCACTCTCAGCAGATGGTGCTGGCTTCGGGGAATCTGAACTCCTAGAAGTGCCAAATCTCATTGCTGGGCAAGGTTCGATGCTGACATGTTATTCACACCCAAGCATCTAGCTGCCACTCTGGACTTCACGGTCGAGCCAAGCGGCTCCCGTGAAGCCTGTAATAGAAGAGTGCACACTTTCAACAGTGGCAAGGCAGGATAATAAGGTTCAGCAGTGGAAGCGTGTGCCGGATAGGAGGCTGACAGATGCCACTGGCAATAAAAGGGTCGAACGTGTCTTCACTGTAAACCATGTGAAGCTGGTGTAGCACTTTTGAAACACGATAGGGAGGGTGCTGTTTACGATTTACAAAGCCTTCTTTATTCTAAGGGAGCCAGAGGAGGAAAAGCATTGGAAGCACTGTGGATTTTGTTCATTTGGTGCTAATTAGCCTGGTTACAAGACAGGAGTTTATGGAGCTTAGAGAACATACTGTGAGGTAGGTTTATTGTGCTTCTGAGCTAGCACTTTCTTGGTTTGTAAACTGGGTGCTGTTACCAGTAAGCTAGTGTAGCCAGCTCTTAAGGAAATAACATAGGCTGTGGGCTTCTTGCTTAGTCAGGATAGAACTCAAAAAGATCTAGGGAAATTGTTTAGTTAGTAAAGTGATTACCTTGCAAGCACAAGGATCTGGTTTGATCCCCAGAACCCACGTAAGGAAATCTGGGTGTGGTGCTGTGTACATGTAACCCCAGAGCGGGGAGACAGAGTTAGATTGACCTCTCAGACCCTCTGGCTATCCAGGGAGGCCTACTCTACACGTTTCAGATCAATGAGAAATCCTCTCTCTTTCTCTCTCTCCCTCCCTCAAAAAAAAATGAAGGTGGATCACTGCTGAGATATGGTGTCTTCATTTATTATACTTTACCATGTGTACGCATGCACACTCCCATGTACTCTCCCCTGACATATGCATGTGAAGACATGAACAGTTCACCAAGAAAAATAAAGAATAAGCAATCCATGCCGTCCAAAAGTGGGCGTATTGAGGCTTGCTCCCCAAGGTTTGAAGAAGAAAGCCCTGTGTATGAAGAGGCAGGAGGCTGCAGATACAGTCAGTTGCCTCTGGGCATGTTTTCTGCATATCTTGCAGTTCTTTCCTCTGGCACCAAGGGTTACACTTGACATGGTGATGTCATTTGCATTGTGTCTGCACTCAGCTGGCAGAACGTGCTCAGGACTGCCACCATAGGAAAGGCATTCATGAGTCACCATAAGCAAGCAGTGAGTTTGTAAGAGAGCTTATGGGAAGAGACATCAGCTCCATGGCCTGTTTATTGATGGAATCATCACATTAATTGCTCTCCTACACTATATTAAATCCAGTTTCGAGTCTCTCCAAGGTTGAGATGCCTTCTATTGCTTTTGTTTGGACTGGATCCCCAGATGGATTATGTAACATAGTAAACTAGAGCAAGAGGCCTGTCCACCTCTCTGTACCAATAATGTCTGTAGTCTTAGCCAAACTTGTATCCAGTGCACAATCACGGGGTCCAGCCAGTGCACAAGCATCTGCTTCAGGCTGCCTAGAGCATCATCTTAACATTTGCTTCTCATCTTATTTCCCAGGGGACCCATTGGAGGTGCTGTCAGTCCTGGGCATCCCACAGAAATGGTGCTCAGATGCCTGTACAGTCTCAGAATTCATCACGACTTTCCTCTTTCTAGATCCATGGAAAAATTCTACTACAGAGAAGAGTCTCTAATATCCTTGTTAGGTCTATTCCAGGAGTAGTATAGAAACTACACACGAGCTGACAAAGCTATATCACACAAAAGGCTGTTTACCTATTACCTCAGACTAACACTGTTTTAGAAAAGCAGCAACAACAGGAACAAAAAAGTTCTATATTTTTAAATGGTTATGCAAACACCTATCTAGTCTCCTTGCTTATTCATCTTGGCCTAAAATGCCTAAAATAATAACAAAAACATCTGGGAATGTCCTTTCTATATTTCCAAAGAAAATTCTAGACACCGCTGCTGTGGCTGAGACACTGAATCTGGAAAGTCATTATAGCCCCATTTTAAGCCAGAGACAAACTGTCAATCACTTGAGCGGAACTGGGGCAAGGAAAGAAAGAAATCTTGTGCTAATAATCCTCTAAGAACCTGCTGAAATGTGAGAAAGGAAGCCCTGCTGTAGAGACCCTGCAAAGTTTCTGAGGCAGGAGCATGTCATTTCTGTTAGTCTCTGTACTTCAGGATCCCAAGTTTAAGTGGGTTTGTCTAGATGTTAGTCCAGCCTTGAAGCCATTTCTCTCATTCATAATTTATGGTTTAGTAGCCTACAGTCCAAGATTCTGCTGCTAGTTTTTGTATGGAGTTTATTAGAAGGGCCGTGCTTACTTATTTTGTATAGATTATTGTTATTTCACTGCCTCAGAGCAGGAATGAGTAGGTATAACAGATACCACAGGGGCCATACATTTACTTATTTGTCATCCGATCTTTTAAGGAAAAGGTCTCACCATCCAAGATATAGTTTTGTTAAAAATAAAAAGGGATAATTACATCAGAGGTGGACAAGGCAAATAAAACCAAAGAGCCCAAGAGAAGGCACAAGTACTAGAGACCAGATCCAGAGTCCTGCAGATAAACCTTACATGGAGCTTGGAGAGTTCTGTGGGGGGAAACTGGAGGAACCAGAGGAGCCAGGGACACACCAGGAGAACAGGGTTCACAGAATCAACTGACCACAACTCATGGGAAATTGCAGAGATCAGGGAGCCTGTAGGGGTCGGACCTAGGTCCTCTGCATATGTTATATCTGAGTAGCTCAGTGTTCATGTGGGTATCCTAAGAGCAAGAGCAGGGCTGTTTCTGACTCTCTTGTCTACTTAGGAGCTCCTTTTTCCCACTGGGTTGCCTTGTCCAGAGGTGATGCTATATATATATATATATATATATATACTCCCATTCAAGCCCCCTTCTATTCATAACTTCTTGTTTTATTTCTCAAAGAGATTTTCCTTCCTGATGAGAGTTAGCCATACCCTCTCGTCACTTATTCTATATGTAATGTTTGTTATCCTACCGATTGTAGCTTGATTTTCATTGGTCTAGTAGCTAATATCCACATACTACTATATTTGTCTTTCTGGGCCCAGGATACCCTAAGATTTTTTTCTAGTCCCATCCATTTATATGTGAATTTCATAATATTCCATCATGAGTCATGTCAAGAGAACTAGGAAGATAAAATTGTTAAACCCCTTATATCATCAGCACACACTGCATTTATAGATATATGCACATATACTGTGTGTATACACACATATATATCATGAAATATATACATATAAATTATGTATACCTTTGTGGTGGTTTAAATAGGAATAACCTCCATTAACTCATGTGTTTGAGTGCTTGTCCATAGGGAGTGTCGCTGTTAGGTGTGGGGGACTTGTGTGGCTGTGTTGGAGGAAACCTGTCACTGTGGAGGTGGGCTTTGAGGTCTCAGAATCTCAAGCCAGCTCTCTTTCTGTTGCCTAGAGATCAATATATAGAATTCTCAGTTCCTTCTTCAGCACCATGTCTGCCTGCACAATGCCATGCTTTCTGCCATGATGATAATAGATTAAACCTCTGAACAGTAAGACAGACTCAAATGTTTTACTTCATAAGAATTGCCAGGGTCATGGTATCTCCTCACAGCAAAAGAACCCCTATCTAAGACAATACTGCATATATACATACACTATACATCATACATTATGTGTATGCACATTCACACACACATATCGAGTACTGTATATTTGTGTGTATGTACATAGAGACATACATCCCATATACCTTATAAATATTAGAATTATTAAATGTTAAATGCTTTTAGAAAACAAAAATATTAAATTATGCAGACACAAAATACCAAGACCAACAATATTAACACATGTTCTACATGCAGACTTCAGTTAAAAGTATTATGAGATATGAAATTATGTGGCAATAAATGGCTCAACTGTATGATACGGTATAACAATCTTAGTTACATACTAAGGTTGAGTGAGTCAAAACTCAGTGCAAAACCCACCAAAATTAGGAAGAAATATAGCCCTCAAAGTAGTTGGATGCTTTAGCACTCCTCTTCTGGTAATTGATAGAACTCACAGCCAAGAAAGTCATCTTCTCATATTTCTGCAAATCATTCCAAGAATGATATACAAAGGTCTCCCTGGGTACTCTATTCTCCACAAACAGAACATATGTAAGTTAAGCATATGTTATACAAAATTAGATTTATTCTTATCTTATTCTAAGCCATTGTATGTTCTGTTTAATTATAACACATCAAAATGAATTTCATGATTATGAAAATAAAGTAATTATGTAGCACTAGCTTGGCTTTTGTAAAATAACAAATATAAAAGTAACATATTTTAAGAATTACACAATGAAGAGAAAAATTAACTGGAGCTTCGGGGGGTATGTTTGCTTTTGTTTCCTTTTGTTATGAATACACATCACTGTTTCTTTTAGGAGCTTGATTAAGTCTCCATTCCCAGCAGTATGCATGAGCATGCTCCCAGCAAACATTGTAGCAAAACACTCAGAAATGCAGGGGGCAACTGGGGGTTTGAAGTTGGATAGCTGAGCTCATGAGAAATTGCAAAACATCTCCAGGAGCTGATAAAAGGAAGCTGGACAGCTGCCTTTGGGGTTGAGCTGGACCTGGGCAGGTCTCTAGGTTTCAAGTGGACAAAACTAAGTATCCGTACCACAGCAGGAAACATAAATAATCTTTTTCAGTCTGCACAAAGCAAGGCGGTTAGTGTTGAAACTCAAAAATGCTGCAACTGGGCTAAAATTGTAGAGCAGAAAAGATTCATATGTCATCATGTAATGAAGATAAGAAAATTTGTATTTTGACCTGGAATTTGGTGGGGAGTGGATAATGTGAAAGTTGGCAACCATGAAGATATGAGATTTGACTTTATAACACCTGCATTTTCAGGAAAACACTCAAGTCAATGAATAACAAACGAAGGTTAATAAAACTAGAATATTGGGTGTGTTTCTTGAGAAATCCAGACCTGCCTAGACATCCATGCCACAGATGCACCACGTCCACATGCAGAGCTACGAAACTGAAAGGCAAAGCAGTATACAGATAGAGCACACAGCTCCTAAGTCTCACAAACCTGCAAAAATGCTTGCAGGGACTGTCTTAACTGGGAAACATGTTACTGCACTTCACAGTTAATTTAATTTAAGCATTATTTCTTTGAACTATGGTCTGTTGCTTCATAAGAGTCATTGCTATTTGTCACAAACTAATGGTGCTTTGAATTTATGGCGGAAAATGTGTGAGCTTTACAATCATATATCTTCAGCATTAGGACTTAGTAATTCACACAGCTTTCTTAGAAATCCTTAGACATTCTTAGAAATGTCTAATGCTCTCTTCTCTTTCTCTTGTTGTTCAGGTACAATACATGTAAAAGCAACACTGCATTGAATTTGAAAATACATGATTTTAAATATAGAGTTTAGCACTAATTTCTCCTTAGGTAAGAATTGGAATTTAATTTGCTTTTATAAATTTCATGTTAGGATTTAATGGTTTTAGCATGCTTCGTATGAATTTGTACATACACATGGGCTTCAAATGCACATTTTTATATTAGAGCTTTTAAAACTCTGATGAAAACATGTTTGGCACATAACTAAAAATGTTGATATATGATTTCAATTTATTCAGTGATATTTAGTAACCAGAATTGGAGATCTCTTATTCAATGGCCATTTTTTTGTGTGAGCTCATTTCATAAAGCATAATTAGGCTGTGCTCATTTGCCTCCTGTCTGCATCTTGAAATGATTGGAGCAACTTAGAGATTGCCTTGCTTAATTTATATTATGTATTCAACATCACCTGCATGCTAAGTGGGCTTAGGATTGGCTCACAATAGATTTCTTTTTCCGGTAGAGTCCTATTAGTTATTTTTCACTCACTCTACTACTCAGACAACCAATATGAGTTTTATAGCTTCATACACCTCGTGTTATTCGCTATAGGCATAAAGGATACTCTCAGAGAAGCAGGGAAGAACAACACAGGCTTCACCCAGGTGTGTTTCTGGAAATTGGAAAGGAATCCAACTGCCTCCACTGTATTTAATATAGTCCACTTGAAGTGGAACCTTCAGAAAACAACTACACTTGGGAAATGAAGGCAGAGGCGGGGGGCGGGGGGAGGAGGAAATAATTCAACTTCTCAATGTCAGTCAGAAGTTCCAGAAGCCCCATTAGAGTACTGTAATTTCCTTTCAGAACAGAAATTGGCAAGGTCAAATCTAAATTTCATCCATTCTTGTTCACAGTTAGAAGCTCTGCTGCTCTGTGAAGAGTACATATCCCGGGTCTTTAAATGGAAGGAATGTACTGTTTACAAAATGTTATTTAAGATCTTTGTATTTATGTCTTCAGGGTTTAACATTTGATGTTGAATAACAAGTTGATTTGTTTTTCCCTGTGGAAGACTGTTGCTCCTGCTCTTCTCATCCCTTAGTTGCCTGAAGGCCTTTATCACAAGGTTAAGACTTCATGGTCTTTCCCCAACCACTTGAGCATGTCTATGGCTGTTATTGCCCAGCTTATGTTTATGCAGTCAGGTGGGTTAGACTATGGGTGTAACTTCTGGCATCCCCAGGACATACAAACTCACAGCAAATTCCTACTTAGCCAAGTGATATATTTTCAAGGTATTATTTTTTGAATTGACCCGTGATGTACTATGGACCAAGTCATAAGTACTTGCTGATTTCTGGAACATCCAATGGCTAGGACTCTTCTTCATAAAATTCTAACAGAAAGAAGATACAGACAACTCATAAGTCATGAAGTGACTATTGCACTATGAAGAAGACATGATGAGATGCTCTGGACATGAGTGAGAAAGAAGCCCTACCCAGTGAGGATCAGTGAAGAACTGCAATGAGACCCAGCGGACTGAAAACTAGAGGAACAGAAGTGAACCATGTGTGTTCAAGGGCTTCACAGGCAGGTGGGAAACAGGGGGAGGTGCATTTAGGGAAGGAGAGTAGTTCTCCAGCATTCGCCAGAGTAACTGGCACCTCTTGGCAGCTTCTGTTTTCAAAAACAGTTGCTTATGAACTATATGCTATTGGCAAACCAATGTTGATAGGCGCCTCCAGAGCCTGACACTTCTAAGACATGATTAAGAATAAGTTCTCTCCAGAAGGTTGTGACAACATGACTTGTGTGAAGAAATTCTTCACAGTTACTTTTTATCCAAGCAGTTGGAATTTAAATTCCCAATTTCAATCCAATGACTAATTCTGCACAGTTGCGTAGACTGTAGAGACAGACATGATATGCTTTTGTGTCTCATTTGTGAAGTTCATTTGGTGCATCTACCTACACATGTTTAATAATATGCTTCCAGGTTCGGGTGATGAGCTAGATACTGTTGCTAAACAGCTTGGGTTAGGAAAAGCTCAAGCAGAAAGCATTCTTTAAGATCTGCCTCTGTTCAAACACATTTAATAACAAATGCTCCATTTAAAAAAAAAAAAACTTTTCAAGAAATAATTTCTTATTTTGTTCCTGTAATTTAACGCATTCTTTAAACAGACACTTAGTACATATTTTTAAAACAGGACAAATTAAATATTTTCCTCTTAAAATATTATCTTTTCTTTGAGAATTTCATACATGTATACAGTGTATTTTCATATCTTCTTTTTTTCTTTCCCCCTAACTTCTTCCAGAGCCCTTCACTTGCCCTTACCAATTTCATATGCTCTTCATTTATTTTCTTTATAAGCTAGAGTCCAGTTAGAGATGTCTAATGTGTGACTATGGAAGGAGGACCACTGGGGTGTGGGCACCTTACCAAAGGGCACACTTCTGATAACTGATTCCTTCCCCCAACAAGCACCTATTACCAACAGTTCTCAGCCAAGGGTGGTGACTTATGGATGCCTCTCCTATTCATTCTAAAGTGGTGACTGGCTTGCTCTTGTAAAGGCAGCCAGACCACTCTGAGTTCAAGAGTGCAAGGTGATTTCATGCCCAGAAATCATTTGGACTGTTGTTATTCCTAATCTCTGGCTCTTTAATCATTTGACCCCATTTTCTGTGCTCTCCTTTAACCTAGCTATCGACTTTTTATAGAGCTGTTAGCAAGACATAGAAATCATTGTGTATAAGGATAATTGAGTAACTATTTATTAATTAATAATGAATATAATAAAGATTGGCGTTAAAGCTTCAGAATACTTCCTATAGGAAAATGATGCTTAATCTTCATTGTCAACTTGACTGTATTGAATATCATCATAGAACCAAAGTTTTGAGTGTGTTCATGAGGATGTTTACAGGAAAGTTTAGCCAGAAGGAAGGAGTCCCCTTGAATGTGAGTGATACCATTTCATAGGCTGTGTTCCTCAACTTAATAAAAAGGAAAAACTAGCTGAGTACCACCATTCCTCCTTACACCATCTCTCCACACTTTAACTCTTTCTTTATTGGCAATGAAATATGACCGTACTTACATCTGTGGGACAATGGACCATGTCACGAAACTTGGTAAGGTTGAGTGGGTTTAGAGTCCCCAGCTCCCAGGCACCCACCTGAGACAGTAGATGGTTCCATGCTCCTTAGCAGATTCCTGGCCTGGGAACTTGTGCCACACTTCCTAAATAGGAAACAAGAATACATAATTCAGAACAGAGTTCTTCTTGCTAAGAAGGTGTCTGGAAACCCTGAGGATTTAGCCAATAAGCTTCCCAGTTCTGATATCCCATCCTGCAAAAGGTATTTAATCTCTGGTCCACCCTGAGGAGGTGAGATGCACCCATTTCTCACGATGAACAACCAACAGTTTGAAACCAAAGACTGTCTCTTTCATCAAGCACCACTGTGGGGAGCATGGAGAAAGCCTTGCCTAAAGAGATAATCTGCCTAAGTCTCCCACAGAAGCCCCTCTGTGCTCCCAGACTACTGCCACCAAGCTAAAGACTTTCACAGATGAGCTAAGCCAGAATTCTCCTTCCCTTTGCCCCAGGCTCGTCCTCAGGGCTAATTCAGTTTTTGCCTCTTCGTGGCTCATAGACACCTAACTCCATTCCTAACTTCCTGTGACCAAGCTGCATCTGGATGTCCAGGAGTCTGGAAGCCCTGAACCATGGTCCTCATCAAGGGCCTGTGGAGCTCCAACCCTTCATTCTGACTCCATGCATTTTCCAGCAGTGACTGGATGCCTGGGAGCTTGGGAACCCAAGCTTCAGACTCCCACATCCTATATAGGTGCTTCGTTCAAGCCCAGCATCCTACAGTGGAGGCACAGAGTAAATACAGCACCCCAGCGGCAGGGCAAAATGTAGACCCACAATAGTAGAATGAAAGTAACATGTATATAAGAAAGAAACACTATCCTAGGATAGAAACAACAAATAAGGAGAATGACTACAAAAACGTGGAGTACCTAAACTTTGGGAAGGTGATGGATGTGTGACTAGGAAGACTGACAGGGTTTTGATTAATTAGTTCTTAGACTTGATGCTATCAAAAGTACCATCATCCAATGGCCAATCAGTATCTTCATAGGACATCTACCCGGCCCATCTGTAAGCCCCTCGAGGTGCATGAGTGCCTAGACCCTGCCCCTGATGACCTCTAACAGCCAGGCTCTGCCTACAGAACACTCTAAGGTCTGTAAAGACTGGACTCTTTAGATACAAACAGCCAAGCTTTGCCCTACAAAGTAAAAAGCCAAGATCAAGATTCCAAATCCTACCAATCTGCATCCTGGAAGTTTCCACCCTGGAAATCTCTGCCCTCCCCAATAAATACTATAGAAACCTCATCTTCAGTTCAGTTTTCTGATGCTTTTCACCAAAGCAGAGGCAGCTACCCTCCTGAGATTTTCCTTCCCAATAAGTCTGTTGTGTGGGGTTTATTGTGTCATGTGACTTTGTAGTATTCCTTGGCTCCTGACTGCCAGGAAACCTTTCCCTTCAGAGCTATAACACTTCCAGTGGGGAAACCTTCCCTCTTAGAGATATAAAACTCACACTCTCAAACAACATGCAAAATTCTCAAACCCTGTCATTCTGTAAACTGCAGGATCTACAGATTTTCTCTGATTTCATTAGCATCTTCTTATGTCGAGGAGCTCAGATCAAAGTCATCCTTGACACTTCTATTTTCTTCACACTGAACATCTTATCTTTCAGAGAGTCTGGCTAATTCTGCATTCACAGTGTGCTAAGGGAGTTCTCCTTTCTCATCAAGTCCAGACACAAGGCATCATATCTTCTTTGGGTATTAGAGATTGGTCACCATCTCTCTGCTTCTGGGACAGCTTCCTCTGGTCTTTCTCTTGAACAACTAGTCAGGGTTACCCTTTAAAACTCTATGATCCTGTCATTCTTCTTAGAACCTTAAAATAACCTTGCATTTCACTCATGATAAAGGCTGACCGAACAAGGGATGACAGGCATAATAAGATTTGTGCCATGCCTGGCTCTTTGGTTTCAAGTCTGATTATTCGCTCGATCTTTCACTCCCTCCCACTGTTCTATGCAACCTTCTTTCCCTGGGGCTCAAGAATTCTGCCATCAGCACTGCTTGTACAGGATTAGCAGCCCCAGGTATCCTTAGAGTTCATCCTCACCCACTTCCAGTCCTTGATGCCATGTTTCAGGTCACAATCTCAGAGAGAGCTTCCAGACACTCCTATTAAAATTCTCATTTGTATTTTCCTATCTCGTTTGCTTTTCCTATGGCACCTTAATAATTTCACTTAAAAATCTAAATCTTAATTTAATATATAGTAACTTGCAAGTGAGTGTCAGAAGCATAAAGAGGCTAGAAAGATACTCAAGCTGATAATGGATAGACATTCTTTGAGTGATGGACAAAATTTGTTAATCTAGAGAATTTATTCTAGGCCCTTATCTGTTTAGAGATATTAGAGGTGGGATCAGAACATGAGTCTGAAGAAGGTCAATGATCTCTTCACAAGCAACAGCTTCCTTTGTGGTAGAGCATATCATGAAAGTGACCCCACATAGCTGCCTCTCATCCATGGGCTACATCTCTGACTGGTGGCTCAGGTGTTCCTCCTCTTCTGTTTCTCCCTTCTATCCTCTGAGTCAGGAATTCTTTTTGAAGACTCAGATAGGAGGGATGGGGTGTGCGGTGTCTCTAGGAACCCCTGCATTATGAAATGGGACCACTGGGCTGAAGGAGTGCTTTGAAGATCTGCTTCTGAAAAGGGTCTCTGATGATTCCATGGGGTTCTTCTTTTGCAGGAAAAAAGAAAAACACCTTTATGATAAAAAATTACCTATTTCTCTTTGACTTTTTTGATAAATATGTGTGAAATTTAAAATATCATTTCAAAGAGGAAAAAATGATCCTTGTTCAATGGAATTCTATGAGGGGAAAAACCAATTGGAGAGAAAAGGGATTTGTCTATTGTCAGTGTGTCTTTATGTGGAGAGACAATCTTTGATGTAGCTGATAGCTTGGTTATATAATAGTCCAAGAATACAGAAGTAGCATGTGATGTATTATGTAGCACTTGAGACCAAAGTTTGCTCCTCTCAGACTAGCATGAAAAGTTCACTCTGGAAACTTCTATTGAAAAAGAAAATTTCTTTGTAATAAATCAGGACTTGTAAAAGTTGTCTTTTAGTAGGTACCTCATATACAGTTCAGGAAAGAAAAAAAAAGTTAACTTATTAAGCTTAATGGCCCCTGAAGCATCCCAGCATGCTACAGAGACTAAACTTTTAACAAAGAAGCTTGCTTCTAAGGAGGTAGGTATAGAACCTGCCAGAACAGTAAGTAAGTCATGCTTTATTGAAGGCAGTAAGCAACTCTAATGATTTATATCTATCTACTATCCCACCAGAAAATACAACAACAATAACGGTCATCTGGGAAAAAATGAATTTCTAAAAGGTCAATTCACCAAAATTAACTGGAAAGAAAGGCTAACTAAATTGAGAACTGTTGTGAGGAGAGAGAGAGAGAGAGAGAGAGAGAGAGAGAGAGAGAGAGAGAGAGAGAGAGAGAACGAACCAAAACCTTTATAATGGAGATGACATGAATCGGCAGTAGAAATAATGTAGGTGTACAGAGCTTTACGTCTTCAGTTACTGGTATACAAATAAAATGCTGATTGTTTTTTCAGGCTCTGTGGTTATGAATGTAGTGCTGAAAATTTAAAACAAAATGCAAAAATGAAACACAATTGCATACATTGGGACTCTTTTGTAAGCTCCCCAATAAATATATTAGGAAGGATATTTCCTTCAGTCCTTGACTTCCAATAAGAGCTCAAACACTGAGTTGATTGTAATTATTATCTGCTTCTTAGCGCAAGCCAAGTATTGTGTTAGCTGATTTTTATGCACTGTTGCATTTAATTTCATACAGAAGAAACTAAGAAAGCTAAGAATGAAAAGAATTCTTTCATGCCAAAATTGAGAATTAACACATTAAAAGTTTAATAAATCTAGATGAGACTTTTAAAAAACCTCTATTATAAATTTACCTACCGATAATGCCTTCCATCTGATCACTTAAAATTACCACTTTTATAAGCACCAGACAAATATTTGGCATGGTTTACACCAAGTCTGATAGTTCAGCTCCTGTCTTCCCAATTTATCACCTCTAGACACTCACTTCCTGTTCTTTCCCCATCTTTCCTTCTGGCATCGATGCAGGTTCTCATTTGTCATTTGGGGATATACTACTTGTCTTGTTCTTGTCCAAATTATTTGCAAAGATGCTGTAATTTAATGTGGGCAACCTGGGTGAGTGCGGCAGATAAAATTATGGCATGCTCAAGGTTTCCTTTGGGAATTCTGATAAGTCATTTCAAATGTGAGCTGTGTTGAGTACATTTCAATTTATTACTTTTTCTTAGTGAACTAATCTAAATTAAAATCTCACAGAATCAATATCTTATTTTTATCATAGGATGTTCTGATTCTACTTCCCAATCATTCATCTATCATCGCCCTTGGCTTGGAAATTTCTAAGAAAAGGAGCTATTTTATATCATATAAGGGCTATAACACATCTGTAGCCTGTTGTTTCCTATATACGTTTAACTTTTACAGTAAATATTACATTGTCTCAACTCCCTATTTTTTTATTTATTTGTAGAAAATCCCTCATTTCTTTATCATAAGGATCATCTCACACTTATTAGGTGTTAACAGTGTCCTTGATTACAATCTGAAAGCTATCAGTAAAACCTGCCTCATAATTTGTTTGACTTCAGTTTCTTATTACTGTCACAGCTAGAAGATTACACAAATGGGAAAGGACCTTGTGGTCTCGCAGTGATGCTTAATGCCCTTCTTAAAATGGATCATTTTGGGTATTTCCTTTTGGTTTGTAAATGTATAGTCCTGACTCAGAGGTCTTCCAAGGAATTTTTCATGCATGTGCCAGTCTTCTAATATATTTTCATTTCTGGTGACCTAGAAAAGAACAGTAGCAAAATAACAGGGTAAGGGGAATTTATTCTCATGGTGGAGTATTTTTTATTTATTTATTTATTTTTTACAAAAGGCTTTTAAGGGATTTATTTAGTCAGATCTCGTCTTTTCCATTTTTCTTTTTATGTCCCACTTGTATTGCATAGTCTATGGTCGATCCATAAAAGAATAATAAAAAAGCCCCATTTTATGCAGTCACGTACGAGCATGTCTGCATAAAATAGGTGATGCATATATTTTATGTCCAGAATTCCAAATGGCCATTCATATTTCTTTTTTGTCTCCATTCAAGGTTGGGTTCATAGTTTCTCAAGAGCAAAAGCTATTCAGTGTACTTGCTTCATGAGAGCAAGGTCTGTGTCTTTCTGATTTGAATTCCTGGAATAGGTCTTAGCTGTATCAAAGTCTATGAAATGTATGAGAATAATTTTTCTTCAATAACTAGTTAAAAATCATTCAATTTACTAATTACCACTAGTCAATATTTTCAGATAAGTATCCTTTATCCTGGTATTGCTTAAAATTTTGCAAAAGATTTGCTATGAAATATTGTAATTTTCAAAGGCAGTAATACATTTTATGCATTAGAAAAATGAATGACAATTTCAAAGAATGTGACTTAACCTGGTTGAGCTACATTTTAAAAGGATAATAACCAATTACAGGCAAAGCGAACCACAGAAGTTGTTACCCAGTAGGTTATATGTCAAGCTATATAGACATTGTTGACTGCTTTGTGTGATAATTCACAGCAAATACATGAAGATCCTGAATCTGAAACAGTGGAAAGATGGTCATTGACTTCAGGTGGCTTGTAGGCTAGGTAAAAAAGAGCATATGACTTTAAAAAATAAAGATACAAAGCTAAACATGAGAAACTATCTAATGAAATGAGGCCAAACAAAATTCAACTGGGTTAGGAAGGGTTCTGGAAGGGGCTGAGGAAGACTTTGGATGGGTTCTGGGTCATGAATAAGACTTTTTCTTCCCTCCATCATAATACAGATAAGGTGCTAAAGACCGAGAACTTTTAGGTGAAGAAGGATGATGTCAGGTAGTGATGCAGGGTTACAGCAATGAGGTCAACACTAAGTACCAGTGCTTAGAGAAAGCCCCACTGATAATGGAGGTTGGTTTTGGCAATTTTTCACAAATACTGTTAAGTCTGGGTTTATGTGAATATCACAGTCATAATGAGAATTGGATGGACCTTATGTTTTTCTAAAATACATGAATCATTATTATGTTTATACATAAGACTATATCCATTCCTTTACTGCAAATAAGTGATTTGGCCAAACGTTGATTAAGGAATTATGCTCATCAGTGCAAATAGGAGCTGAACACTAAGTAGAAATGAGTTTCATGAATGTCTCAGGCATCAGAAGGAGCTTGGAAAGTTGTTCTTTGTAGCTCATGTGCTGCTTCTCTTCATGGCAGAAGCTGGCATCAGAAAACAAGTAACAGAATCAGAGCACCAGGTAAAGGAACATAGAGAATGACATACTTGGAGATGTGTAGCTTAAGGCCAATTCAGAGGTTACCCCAGTGAAGGTTCAACATTACCATAGTCAACATCCTAGATTTGCTCAACTAGGCTGTGGAGCTGCTCATCTACTGCTTTGATGGAGGCTTGACACTTGATAGAATGTATATTCACATCTAGAATGGGACCTGGGCCAGCCAGAGACCTGGCATTTGCAGCTAGGTAGCAGATTGGGCTTGGTCTGTGTCTTGTGATATCACCTATTCATCTCTAATGCTTCTCTAATCATAGCTACAAAAATTCCATCAGATTTCCACTGTGAAAGACAGCTTGCTGTAATTTTATCTATTAGTAGCAAAGTTTGGTTGTTTTTTGAAAATTGTGCTCACTATATCAAGATTAAGTCAAAACCCTACATCCCAAGGTTTACACACACACACACACACACACACACACACACACACACACACACACACACACCATGGCTGTGAGCTACAAATGAACAGACTGAAATATCTCGCTGACAACTGAAATGTCTTTTAGTCATAGATTGGTTAAATCCAGTGGTATTTGTATGTCCACTGTAAAAACCAAGAGAGGAGGAAGGACTATGAGATGTCTACCAGTGTTCTCTGAGGGACAAAAGAACTCCATGTTTTCAGTTTAGAAACATAGTGTTACATTAAGCTTAGTGTATTTTATTACTACTTCTGGAGACCTTTAAATGTGTAGATGCGATTTCCTCTGAGGGTGGTAGTAATGGTAAATTTCTCCAGCATCATTCAGAAAAGAGGGAACTCTCACCTAGCATACCCCTGTGTACATCTTGAAGAACTCACCAAAGGCCCAATTACAGGGTTTAGGGCTTCAGTTTACTTTCTTAGTCTTACTGAGCAAAAGTGAAGAGTATCTTTTATAAAGCCAAGGAAAGAAAACTTTTTTTGCCTATCAAATTCTGGTTATAACTCTGGTTAATCCTCAATGTTCAATTCTGGTATAAATTTGCAGTCATATTTAAAGGCACCATTTATAATTTCTTAAGTTAATGTGAAAATATATGTATTCTGAGCAAGAGTAACAAATTTTATTTAATCAGCACCCCATCCATCACTGTATAATGTATGCAGTCTCAGTAAATGCATAGGAAGGTGCAAATTCTGGAGCTGATGAATTATGGAAACCTTATATGTATGCTCAGCACATTAAACAACTTCTACTTACCTAGAATTTCAACCTCTCAGCTAATACAGCTCGAGTAGTTTTAAATTAAAAAAAAAACCCTTCATCACCTCTAATGTTCAAAAGAAGGAAACACAATTAGTTCTTTGTATAACAATTCAGAAATGTGAGCATATTTCCCCATCCTAAACTTAGCTGTATCGTTGTTTACATGAAGCTTGTTAACTAAAGGGAAAGATGAAAATGTGTTTCCAACTCTAGACTCTTATTAATTATGAATACTGCAGAGCTTATAAAATCAAGTAATTAAAAAGTAATTCATAGGTTCAGTGCTTGCATCATCAATAATCAGGATCACATTTATCATGTAACAATAAATACTAGCATCCAGGAGTTGGAGAGTTTTGACTTTCTGCTTGGCATTTGAAGTTGTCTTAAAAGAAGAACCTCTCTTTGTAGCCAGATTGTAAAGCAAAGCATATGTGACTGGCCACACAAAGTGTCGAACATTTACTCAGTATGTGTGTGCAATATTCAGGGGCTGGTTATTGTGAAGAAAATATTGCATTTTGGAAAAAATTATTCTTCAATAATTTGGCTGTTTCTGGTTTGTTACCCTGAGAAATTCTTTTAATGAGTAACTATATAATAGCACTCTCTATTCATCTACAAAATGTTCTTCCTACCAACTGAACACTTACAATGTCTCAATGTTGCGTCTGGAATAACACTGTAGCTTCCTGTATCAATACAGTGCAATAGAAAAGACAGAAAGATAGTCTTATGCTGGGTCAAAAAAATGTCGCTATGACATCTATTGGCAAGTTCTTCTCTTTGCTTGACTTCAAGGCAGCTTTCTCATGGTGAGGAGCTACAAGCTTCACAAGCAATACTGTGATTAGGAAAAGAATGAAGGCTCCTAACCATGAGCCAGCACCAACTTGCCAGCCATTCAGGATAAGTGCTTCCTACTTAGGAATGCCTAGAGGTCCAACTGCAGACCCAAGAGATTCCAGCAGTCATGGTCACTCAAGGACTACACCTTTATACCTATCCTTCTGGGTTCATAGTGGCTCATAAAAAAAAAACAACAACAACATATGAGGATTGTTTTCTTATCTAGTAACTTTGCAATGGATTGTTGCAAATAGTCGGCCTGCAAAAAAGAAGTACATGCCTTAAGCTTTTACAGTCTGAAATCTTACCTCGCAAAACAAATCTGTGCCCATTGAGTATATGCATTCTGAGAGCAGAAACTTCAGTAAATGGAGAAACGCAACTGAATAATTTATGTTTTGGTTGTAATACATACAATCTAAACCTTCAGTTTACAGTTTGCTGCCATAGGGTTAGAACACTAGTTGGCTTAATAGCTTTCTGTCAGGTGACGAGTCTGTAGATGGGGAATAAGGAAGCAACCTTCCATGCATCTTGTAGTCCCAACTTCAGTGACTGCTCACAAGCAGTGTATCAGGTGCCAACTGACCACAACATTCATGAAGTTTTGGATTCTAGTCCTCTCCGTGGTACAAGTCCCTCCACAATGAGTGCATTCTCAGTGATGTACATGTTCATTGTTATGTTGTTGCTTTGCCTTTTTTCCCAAGATGGATGGAAGAATGTATTTTTCACATATGGTCATGCACAAGCAAACACACATGTACAACATATACATCTACACATGTGAACGAAACTGTAAATTTGCTAGCGACGGATGCAAATTTACACATTTTGCAAGAAACAAAAAAGAGTAAAAAAACCAGATGTCTGGCTGTCAGCTCAATTCTCTCTCCACATTTCTGCTCCTCTGCAAGTACATATCCTCTCTATCTCATCAAATTTCCCATTAAGATGCTTCAATCCCATGGAACATATTTTGGCTACTTGTTATTTCCTGTCATTAATGTGATTTAGCTTTAATTAACTATAAGTAATTGGAAAGGTTGTTTAAGAGTTGCCTTCAAAGCTAATCTTAGTAAGGATTTGTATTAAGAGTTTAGGCACCAAAACTTGCCCGTGTAACATGTTTCAAGTCTATGGGCTTCCACCAAGACATCAAAACTCATCTGCTACACTGGGGAAATGGCTTCATGGGTGAGGCAATGGCCATGAGAATGAGGAACAAATCTTCGATCCTTAGAACGTCCATGAAGGCCAGGTAGGTGAGGTAACCTGCTTGTAATCTCAAGCTCAGGAGCATAGCCAGTACGTCTCCAGAGCAAGCGGAGTAACTAGCTAGAATAGATGAATTAGCCAGCGTCCAGCTCAGTAGGGTATGCTGCCTGAGTAAATGAAGTTTAAAGACATTGAAAAAGATACCAGATCATCAACCTCTTTCCTCTATATGACACACAGACATGTGACATGCACCCACACACATGCAAACATGCATGCATCACACACACACACACACACACACACACACACACACACACACACACACGAACATCAGACTAAGAAAGAGATTCATAGGCCAGGTATATCACAATGTTGAAAGCAAAAAGATAAGATTAAGCTGCAGTTTGCTGGACATTTGTCACTCAGTGAGTGTCATTGTCACTTTCCAAGACCCCTCTTGTTCTGACTTCTAAGAAAGGAAGTACTCCTCAGTTTTTTTCTACTGAACACAGACTGCTGAATTAGATCATAGATCATCTTGAATGTTTTTCTGGAGGGGTGGGGGGAATAAAAAAAGAGAAAAAAAAAGAAAAAACCAAGAGCCCAGCGTGCAGATGCAGATGTGGGACGAAATAAAACTTCTTCAAAGGCAACAGTGAACTGGGTGGAGCTGAGACCCTGGGATAGCTGACTTCAGTGGGTTTTAAGTGGTCATAATGGCTTGAAAGGGCTCCTCCCAAAGTGTCCTTCAGCTGATAATATATTCCCACTCCTTTCCCTCATCATAGGCAAATGTTTAATGGACTTTCCTTTTTGCAGCAAATCTTAATGTAACAGTTAATATGCAGAGGAACTGACGGAGCTCCCTTGACACATGCGTCTGATTTCCATTTAGCAGAACCAGGAGGGAGGCAGGAGGAGGAAGTGTGGCCCCCTTTTGTGCTGGAAAGAGCTCATTCTGTTTATTACGATTTCTTATAAATCTCTCCCTAAGATACCAAATTGTGGGGACTTTTCTTCTTCAATTTTGCAAATACTATTTTTTGCTAACATCCATTTTTTTTCTATTTCATGTTAGGAATATTATTTACAGTTGACATTTTATTTTAGATAAGATGCCAGTTATTCCATTTAATCTTGTTTCAAGATAAATGGGTAGCAAATAAGCACTCGATAATTGGATTAGCTCTTTTTCTTTACTCTTACATTTACAATATTCTAGAAGGAACCTCTAGTCTGTGCTGTCTCTTAGAATTTCCTAGTGGGCTACTCATTAATGAACCATTGTTCTTCATATTGTTTGGTCTTAATCCTTCTCGTCTATCCTTTATTAATTCTCCAAAGATTCCAAATCTTGTCCTTACAACTTTCTATTTTATTTTCTATCCTTTGTCCTACAATAAGGGTAAAAAAATTATATTCAACATGTTTCAACATGCACTGCTCATTCTCCAGCCAGCCCTGCACAGTGAGTTCTGATTGAGTTGGATTTCCCCAGTGGAGGAAGCAGCTGCAGTTTAGCAACATGGCTACCACTACCAGGAGAGGCTGATGAAGGAAATGGCTGGGTGCTGGCCCAGCACTCAAGGCTTCCCAAAGACCCAATTCTGCTTCTGGAAATACAAAGGCTTCTCTTGCTGTGCTGCTTACACTATTTAGGAAAGAGTGGATATGACCAAGGCTGCAGTGTGCAAGTGTAATATCATAGCTTGTGCAGCCACAGACACCCTCATTCTCTCTCAGAGACTTTTGCATATTTATAGGACAAAGCTATGTTTTTCTCCTAGCCATTCTACATGATACAGTGTGAAAATTAGCTATAACCATTGTGTTCTGGTGTTATGAGTTTCTTGCTCTCTTGTTCATGGGATAAAGAGCCTTTAACAAGGGAAATACTTCCGAGAAAGATTCCCAGGCCACCTAGAATCTAAGTGGCATTTATGGGTTAGTGCCAGTGGTTTTATATGTTGTACTGTCTTAAAAGCAGGAAAGAATTTTGGGAACTGCCTAGTTACTGCTATAACACAGCTCTAGCTGGTAAATTCTCTTTTGTAAGACCCAAGTGTCTTGAGATAAACCCTGATCTGTGAGGTTGAATCCAAGAGATGGTTTGGGTACTTGTCCACTTTTTAAGTCTCTTCCCATCCAGTTTTATGCCGAGCATCTCCCAGGGTCTTGTGACAAAGAGGAAGGCTAGTTGTACCCACTGCATACAGTGAGTCTACAGATTAAAGAGACATGTACGATCAGTCATTTCCAGGCTTGTGAAGATCCTGTAGTGTGTGTTTACGTTTGTGCTGTTTCACAGTTCCCTCACCTGTAGGTTCCTAGTTCTAGTATACCTGCCCAGTCTACATAGCAGTCCCAGCATGGTTTCCTACCCTATCAGAAAACAGGTACATTTGCTGAATGGAGGAGCTCTAAACTGTCTTGTCTCCTGGTATAGTTCCTCTAGTATCCTGTCCAGGGGTAACTCTCAATCTCTCTTGATCTAAGTCTTACCCTCACCTCCTGAACCTTCCCATCCTCAGTTTGCTTTTCCTTTTGAACTTTCCTGTATTCTCTTTCAAACCAACTCCTGTGTGTTTCTCTTTCCTCTCCCAAGCTCCTGCCTCCTTCCTGACAAATGAGCCTGCTTGATTACATGCTTGGCTGTGCTCCGTCTGACTATTTTCAGTGAGTTCTCTTGGCCCCCATCTCATTCTGTGGGTTTAATTTGGGGACTGAAGTGCCATATGGATGTCTGTGGTGGCAGCAGCCATCTCACATCAGGGTCTTATGACCAAAACATAGCACTGCTGGAATAGATATGGGAGCCAGGTGCTGCTGATAGCATACATATTAGGAGACTGATCCCCAGTCAAGAGCTCTACAAGGCCCAAAAGAGGAATGAAGCAAAGCCATTTGCATACTCTAAGTCTGGCCAGGAGGGCAGTAAAGTCATGGTGCACAGAATTTAATTTTCATTTCCCAAGAATAATCCACAGTGAAATTTGTAATTTGCAATACTGTGAATTTTGTCAACATGGAGGGAACAAAGCCACTGTTTACCCAGTGCACGCTGCCTAATCATACCCTGGCTGTCTCTTTGATTGCTGATTCATTTCACTCATACTTACAAAGAAAAAAATATATTCCAGAGGAAGCATTTGCTGAGATAAGCTCTGAAGCCAAAGCAAGTAGAAATGATAAGTAAGCATAACTGGTCCGAGAATCAGAAAGCTCTGATTTCAGGGCAAGCAGCTCTGTAGATGTGGAATGGGCTGACTTCTCAGGTCAGAAGAGAATCTTGGAGGGAAACTGACTTTCTTTACTGTCCTAAAACTCAAGTTGATTCTCTTTCCAATGTATCTTTTACTGGCTAATAGTAAAACTATAGTCTTACCCAAAACTCTACCAATGAGAAGAATTTGTTAACAAGAAATTTTCATTACTGAAGCTTTGTTAATACAACTTTATGTGATATGTAATATATGTGTAACTATGCGTAGACTTGTTACATAATTATCTATTATAGATATGCTGGGTCAGATAATTATGTGGCATTTATATTACATAGTGCAAGCGTAAGATAACCCCTGGCAATTTGCCAATAGCATTAATTATGTAATACAAGATATGAAGAAAGAACCCTTGACTCAGTTAAATTAGGGAGTGTATGTCTCACAGTCTCAGAAATCATTCTTCACTTCATTATCAGTGGAAGAAATGCTATGTGTGACAGAACCTGGGATACAAAATTGTAGCCAACATAAATATGGATTATATAACATATATTATATGTATACATATACATATCACACACACACATAAGTTACAGGGTCCTTAACTTTGTAGTCATTGGCTATAATTCTGTACATATATGTGTGCATGTGTATATAAAATGTTTATATAAGATCAAGCTTGTATTTTCTTTCCTGTTTGTTGAATGCCAAATGATAAATAGTATCTAATTCAACACATTAAATTTCTTCAAGTTCCATCTATTAATTTTTGTTGGCTCAGCATGTCATGTCTTTTTTTTAGCCTTGTGAAGAGTGTCTCAGTTTATCATTGAGGTACTACCTATCACCCATTTTCAAATACAAAATAATATTTATCTACAGGGAATTTATTTAATCAAATTACTTTCAGGGATACTTTACTTACTTTGGATCATTTATAAGACTAGCAATTCCCTTTAGTCTGCTCTTGAATGAATTCTTCCTTTTCTACAAATCAATTAACTTGAGGCCTTTAGAGCCACGTTTTTCTAAAATTCCCATCCAGTTGTTTCTCCTTCCTCACTCCCCACCTTCCCAGCTTCTGCTGGTGCTGTTTTCTGAACTCACTGTTCCCACTGACTTTGGCCTTTTGAGGTCTCTGTGGCTTACACACTCCCTCATCTGAAGAGCAAAGGGAGTTGCCAGGCACCTGAAGCACTTCTGCCTGTTAAACAGGCATGAGCCTCACTGAGGTTGTTTCTGTGCCTTTTAGATTTGAGCATCTTATGAGAACCTCTTGCTTTCTCTCCATGCTGAAAGACTCCGTAACCAGGCAAGCCTACAGGGTCTCATTAGACCAATGTCAGCTATAACCTGAGGCCACAGACTGGGCCCAGGGCTGTGTGTTGGAATGAAGTGGCAGCATCATTAATTCAGGAGAAAACTGTGAAGATTTTACAACATTTACTCTCTCAACTGAAAGTGTTATATCCCTGTGACTTCTCAGAAAATTGCTTGTATCATGCTGTAAGATCAAATTGTGACACTCAGTGTGTCTCCCTATTTGACTCCAAGGATGATACTTCTTTGGCTAAACTTAAGAATTTAAATAAGCGCTTAGCAGCCAATTAAAACTCTATAGGTCCTCCTTAGAGCCAAGTGATGTTCCACAGTGCCTTCTTGTGGACTGAGGAATGGTGTGAACTGTTCCTCATATATTTCTTACCAATGCTTGCCATCCCACCCCATAGCATGAGATAACGATTGTGAGAGTAAAGACAATATAATCCCAGCTAGGTGCTTCCTGATTCATCTTCAAATTAACCAGCTTCATCTCAGATTTCTGGATGTGAAGTGTTTGTCCATCCAGTTCTCAACATCTTTTACTTGTGTGTTTCCTATACGGCTTATTATAAAATATCTTGGAAAACAGCAATGCAAATGAATAATTGTCTGATTTCCTTTGATGTAGGAGATAAATACCTACCTATACTCTCTAACTCATGGTCTATTGACTTTTTCAAGGATTGGCTTGAAGAAACCTGGAATAATCTTAGTGTTTCTGTAAAAGAAGTAGGCATTTTTCTACTAAACAAAAGTTCTTTTTTATCTTTTTATATAATATCTCTATGCAATAACACTGTACAATATGGAATACTTATTCTACAATGTAAGAGTGCAATACAGTTGTAATATTTCATACCCATTATATAACTATGGAATACCTTTGCACAATAGAGTATCCCTGTTTTATAGTATAACCTTTGGACTGCTGACATGAATGTTTATTTTGTCTTATTTTCCAGTAAGCATCTGTGTTAGTAGCTTTCCTTCTCATGGTGATAAAATGCTGCATAAGAGTAGCCTAATAGAGAAATTATTTATTTTGGTTAACAGTCTTAGGGTATAGTCAAGATTGAGGAGGGGAAGGTATGACATCAAAAGCTTGAAGAGGAATCTGGTCATGTTACATCAACAGTCAGGGATCAGAAAGGGGCAAGTGTCTGATCTTCTTAGCCATTTTCTTTCATTTTGTGTAATCTGGGTCCCAAGTCTACACAATGGTGTTGCCCACATTTATTGTAGGTCATTAATTAGTCAAACCTTAATTAGTCAAACCTAGAAAATCATTCAAAGATTTGTCTCCAAGGTAGGCATAGATCCTGCAAAGTTGATAAACCATCATCAGAGAATCTAAACATTTAAAATCAGACATTGTATATTTAAATTGGAAATCTGCCACTTTATTCTGTAACATGGGTTGAGTTCTGGATCTTTCTGTGCTCTGTGTGTGTGTGTGTGTGTGTGTGTGTGTGTGTGTGTGTAAGATGAGGGCTGAAGATAATGGTTCCCATGACTTTGAGTTCCATTCTAACAAAGGCAAGGTTTGAAATAATTTACTCGGTGTGGGGAACTAGTAAGCCCTTATTTAATTTTAGATATTTATTTGGTACAAGAAAAATGTATGTGGATTTCTACTCTAGACTCAAACACTATAGATTCAAGCAATCCCCTGCTCGGGATTTTCTTAACTTTAGGCTGCAGTAATAAATAAAAGTCTTATGCTCAAGAAGAAAGTGCTTCGTTCATAGGAGATCTATACAATTTTGCATATTGCCTATAATATGGCTTAGAGACAGTAACACTAACCATTAACATTTATTGAATCCTTAAGATTGCACAGGACCATATATATATATATATATATATATATATATATATATATATATATATAATTGTTTTCAAAAACATGAAATGGAAACCATCATCTTCTGTATTGTTAAGATAAAGCAGTTAAATCTTATTACCAATATGAAATGTCAGAACTGTCACATTCCAGACTTTCCTCATTTCTTTCCACTATTTTCTGAAGGTTATTCACAAGTAATAAAGTCAGTTCTGTATTCTGAAAACCTGTATCTACACACATGTGTGCACATGCACACATGCACGCACACACACCGTATCCTGGAGCACCACAGGCCTGTGGCTAGAGGTTGGAAATGGTGGTAAGGAAGAAAGGTTAAAGCTTAACATATCCAAGTGTGGACACACTTACTAAGAGAGTTTATAGATGGGTATAAGATAACCCGAGTAGACAGATTAAAGTAGGGATGGGGTTCTGGGCCAGTGACAGCAGGCCAATATCTCCTTACCTATCATCACCCTCTTGAGGAATGCTGGAAGGATACTATTTCCTTTAGTAAAATCTTGTGTCTAGTACAGCTAATTGTAAAAGATGAAATTGTAAGTAAGGATGGCTTTTAACAAAAAAATTTCTACCTGGTAGACAACTTTGAACCACTCTATTGACCAGGAGTTAAGTATGAGTTAATCAAGAAAGACTAAAGCTACGTCTTGGTGGCAGCAATGTGCCCTCTGGCACATGTATGGGCTGGCCATGCAAGTGCGAGGACAGTGGAAGCTGTATATAATTAACAGCACTTGGGCAGCCTGCAAGGTTGGGAGAAGCATCACCAGCCAGTGGCTAATAGCCAGCAGACTGTCAAGGTGAGCATCTAACAAAGTTCAAGGCAGGAATGGAGAGAGGGGACATTTAAACGCATCTGAGTGGTTAAACAGCAAATGGATAGTACATGATCATCTCTCCCAGTATGGACTAGTAGGTCATGCATAGAGGGTATTTATTCTTCATTGGCTCTGCTCACGATGGCCTATAGAACTAACTACTATCAACAGAGATTACCTGAAGTTTTTGTCCAGTTTCTACCATGTTTCCCCTCTCTTGGAAACGTCTCCCATTCTTAACGTTACTCTGAGTTTTATTATGACCCGTTTCCTCAATTTCTCATTTTCTGTAATAGTTCTTAATAAATCCTGTGGTGCTTTGCACACTCCCATAAGAGTATGAATTTTTAATTCCTATTAGCAAGAGACAACAAAACTTAAAAGCCACTGTCTCAGGTTGCCATTTGGTGACTATAGAGTACCCTGCACCTTAGGACCTTGGGATCCTAAAGCACACTCAAAAACCCTGTACCTATTACACACACACACACACACACACACACACACACACACACACACACACAAAAATGGCAAGAGAAAGAGGGGAGGGAGAGAGAGAGAGAGAGTGGGTAAGAAGAGAGAGCGCTATTGAAGAGTAAAGATTGCTGTTTTACGTTCCTATGTGTAGGCTCGTGGAGAAGTATGTCGTCGTGAATTGAGAAAGTTGGTGTGTTGGACTAGTGCTCTACAGCCTTCACAACTGGCACTGAGTTTGATGTATTTTATGAACGCAACTTTCCCCTCTCCCATGCATTCACTCTAGGCTGTGCAGAGGCATATCCATCATCGTTACCAGCTGTGTGTTGGTAGCATCTCCATACCTCACAGTTCAGTTGCGATGGTGTCGACATTGCCAAATGTCATCAAGGGGTAAACCGCACCCAACTCTCCACCAAATTCGGAATTATGGAAGGGCAGTTCAAGTGAAGAAAATAATTATTGAGACCAAACACAGCATTCTAGCAGAGAGCAAAAACAGCAGGAACATTTTAGAAGCCCATGTATGTCATGGCCAAAGAGGATGAGCAGGCTTAGCCTGGGCCCAGTCCTGAGAGACTCAAGTGATGCCAAGTGTTTTAGGAAAATCACTTGGCATTTGTGGCTTGCCTACAGGGAACAGATTTTTTTTCCCCCTCCACGAAAGAAAAGATGAAAGCTTGAAGAGAGGGCACTTCAGGAGAGTAGGAGGGGAGTTGAGAGCTGCCTAAGTGGTTGAACTAACAGAACTTGGTACCAAAAAGATATGGTGTCAGCAGAGATGAGACGAAAAGCACCCTTTCAAGTTTTCAAGGATTAAGGGACCGCCGACCCCGAGAGCACTTTGTGGAAGCTACACAGTTAATTCAGAGAGCAGGACGCTAATCAAATGAGCAAGCGTGGAGCAAAAATGCCAGCCTTGGTGAAGAAGAGCTGCCAAAGCCCACAAAGGAAAATGGAGAAAAATGAGAACAGCATCAGAGGAGTGCTCCAGAAAGTGGAGTCTGACTGCATTAAAGGATTCAGACAGAGAGAAACAGATGGTCGCTGCGATGTCCGCCACAGCTTGACAAGCTGGATAAATAATTGTTGCCAGGGAAGAAATAATAAAAGCAGGATTTTGCCAGCGTGAGCGGCTGCCATGGCCTTTGGTTCAGGGCATGCTTCTGGAGGCGAGAAAAAAAAAAGAAAATAAATATGGAGTGATGGAGGGAAATCAATTAGCCCCTCACAGATGGGCTTTCAGCATCCCAGAGATGGTTGCTGCTGTTAATATGAGAAGTTAAGTTAGATGGGAAAAGAAATAACACAGGGAAGTCTGTGCATGGGGTTATGTGAGATACTCTCACAGCAGCTAGAGTGTCCAAAAAGATCAAGGCACAGCTGTGCGGAGTGGAACAGAGATCAGGGCAGCCAACCCTGTGCCAAGAGCTCAAGCTCAAACTAAGGGTGTGGAAGATGAGGTTTATAGAAAGAGGTTGGTGCCCAGTTGGGACTCCAAATTCATTGGGAAGAGGATGGGCAAAATCTGCTTTTAGGTATTGGTGAGAAGGAGAGATGGAGGTATTGGCCAAAAATAAGCTGATTTCTTTGTTCTTCTAATCAAATATGTTTATAAGGTGAAGGCCAAAACTCAGTGTTAGAGCCCTTGCCTAACAAAGGGACACTAACAAAGGGACACTAACAAAGGAATTATATATATATATATATATATACAGTACTATTGCTAGTTAGAAGATAGAAAGTTACAGAACAGGTAGCAATGAATAGCTAAGTGTAAAGAATTGCACAAGGGATTCATAGTAAACTCAAGTAAAGCCCAATGAATGGAGACGGAGGACAAAAGCCCAGAGAAGGAGTTAGAGGAGAATTTGGAGAAAGATGAGTAGGAAGAAGAAAAACAAAGAAAATCAATGTTGTATATTGTTTTCCTTGGAAAGAATTTATCAAAACCAAATGTGGCGCAACACTTTGAAATTTTGTTAAGGATTCTTTTGTCAGAATTGAAATGTTATTTATATTTTGGGGGTTTCTAAAGATGAGTTTAACTTGTTCCATCTTTTTTATTAGATATTTTCTTCATTTACATTTTAAATGTTATTCCCAAAACCCCTTATAGCCTCCCCCTCCCCGCCCTGCTCCCCAACCCCCCCACTCCCGCTTCCAGCTTGTTCCATCTTTTCTGAGGTTCACATTAGTAATGGATCCAAATAGTGCCGATGCGAGACTTCCAGTGTTGTTGAGAAATAAATACTTACATTACAAACCGCTAGAATGTGTTGGCTTTTACTCTGACAACTGTCCTTTTGAAAAGGCATGGGTTTGGAGCTAAAATGAAAGGATGAACCATCCAGAGAGTGCCCCACCCGGGTGGTCCTTCACATAATCAGCCACCAAATGCAGACATTACTGCATACACCAGCAGGATATTGTTGAAAGGACCCTGATATAGCTGTCTCCTGTGAGGCTTTGACAGTCCCTGACAAATACAGAAGTGGATGCTCACAATCATCTATAGGGCAGAATACAGGGTCCCCAATGTTGGAGCTAGAGAGAGTACCCAAGAGCTGTAGGGGTCTGCAACCCTATAGATGGAACAACAATATGAACCAATCAGAACCCCCAGAGCTCATGTCTCTAGCTGCATATATATATTAGAAGATGGCCTAGTTGGCCATTATTGGGAAAGAAAGGCCCTTGGTCTAACAATGTTTATATGCCCCAGTACAGGGGAATGCCAGGGCCAAGTAGTGGGAGTGGGTGGGTAGGGGAGCAGGGTGGGGGGAGGATATAGGATAACACTTGAAATGTAAATGAAGAAATTATCAAATAAATAAGTAAATAAATAAATAAATGGGAGAACTATTCTCTGCTCTCATTCAGTAGTCACAGAAATGGAGACACATCAAGCCACTGAGTTTTCCAGTCAGTTATAGGAGGGTTAGTGTAAAGTTGGGCACTTTGATTCTCAGCTTCATGTTCCTTCCACTATTCAGTGATGTTTATGGAAAAGCTCTGTATAGAATCACAAACCCAGGGCAGAGCAACCATGAGAACCCTGAGGCTGCTGCCACCTTGTGTCTTGATGATAACTCATACAAAGTGCTTAACAATTTTTCTTTCAAACGACATATCTCCAATAAAGCAATCCGTGGGCCTCATAAACTTAAGATTAACACAGTTCAGTTTTTCTAGAAAGTTCTCTGTAATAAATTCTTTCTTAATTTTATTATTGAAACTCCAAGTTTCTAAATTCATTATACCACAATGGGTAGTACATTAAAAATATAGTGGTGGTTGTTGTTGTTTTAGCTCTAATGAAACATTCTGAAATACTTTTATGTAGTCAGAAGAGATTTATCAACTATTAGTCAGACAAACTGGAACTGTTATTTTGCAGGTAGAGGGTGAAACACAACAATTTCCTGTGTTTCAGCTTAATCCTATCCATCATGTGTTTCAGCTTAAGCCTATCCATCATGCTGTGGAAATTATTTTTCCTGCAGCTTCTTCCTTTTCTCTCACTCGTGAATCTATGCTGACTTGAGATAATTGTTTTTCTCTACTCCACAATAAAAAGGTGAACACAGAAAGCAAAAGGGGAAAGAATTTTTTTCCTTTTATGTAAGTTCAAAAAATTGAAAGGAAAAGTAATTTAAGAAACAGATCAAGGCTACATGAGAAATATACTTATTGACATTGTGGACATCCAAAACTATCTTTATCTTTATCTTTATCTTTATCTTTATCTTTATCTTTATCTTTATCTTTATCTTTATCTTTATCTTTTTATCTTTATTCTATCCTGATGTTTAATTTTTGGCTCTGTATCAAATACTTAAAAAAAATTCATATTATTTAAAGGTACTTCTCTGTTGCCCTGAACTGCAGTAACAAAAACATTAGAGCTAAGTGAACTTTGAACTCTTCCAGGAATTTAGTCAGACATTCTCTGTGTTCTTAAATTTCTATGCTATTGCTTGGTGTGATCCTTTTTTAAATTAATTGTATATGCATGTAGTAAACTTGTCTTTAGAAAATGATTTCTGGTTTCCTTTCTGTTGCTGTGAAAAATTGCTCTGAGCAAAAAAAAAAAAAAAAAAAAAAAAAAAAGAAGAGGAAAGGATTTGTTTTAGTTTAGTTACAGGTTCATCATTAAGTGAAGTCATATTTTTTTCAATCCATGTTACTATTCACTGCTAGCTAGCAAACACTTCCCTCCAGTACTCCCGAGTTAACATTTTTTAAAATCTTTATTTCATTCTGCTACCCCAAACACAACTGGGGAAGTGGTCCATGTGGCCACTTTCCCTGACTCTCACATGTAGGCAGGCCTTTGGGTCTGGCCTTTCTTCTTCCCCATCATGGCCATCTTTGCTCGCTCTGTCCCAGTCCCTAGCCTGTGCAATTCTAAAGGTCCTACCTAAGTCTTCCTGCCCAACCATTAGCAGTTGGCTCTTTATTGATCAATTAAAAACCAATTGGGGACATTGACCTTCAGCATTTGGACACTTAGATTATCAATTTGGGGGGCCAAAATAGTTCAAAGCATTAGAAGCAACCCCCAACATTTTTCCATTGTGAGGATATTTTCCTATTGTGGCACATGCTATTTATGAGAATTTCCTGTATTTTCTCAGTAAACCTTGTTTAAGATATATCTGATTTATTGCTCTAGTAAATTTAATGATGTTTTATTTTATTACAAAACTCCCATCTTATTTGTATTTTAATTTTATATTCTCACTAGTTTTCTGATTGCTTGATCAGCATGCTATAAAGATCTCTGTTAAAAATCTCTTATCATTCTGAATTAATTAAATGCCCCTGCTTGTTATTTTCCCAAATTTTGCTCAATGTGTTTTCAGTCTATATTAAGTCTAGCCCAGCTCAGCATTGATATGCCTTTGTGCTGAGCTGGTACATGCATTGCTAGAATGTTCTTTATTACTTTATCATTTGTGAGGTTCCTGATGTCTCACCTCACTTCTATAAAACTACTAGAAACATATCAGCCTCATATGCATTTTCAAGCCTATTTGAAAATTGTCTTTCTAAAAAGAATATATAGCCCTTCCTACCTGTTACTTATTAATGTGCATTTACTGGGGCTCTTGTACTTTTGAACTTCTTCATTACTGTGTTTTCTTTTCTTTGATTTTACAAGTGTGCTCTGGTTTCTTTATTTCTGTAGTCTCCCATACTCAATGGGTTTGTTTTACAATTTAAAAATGTATTTTCATTTACATTTTAATTTTTCACCTTGGGTAAATAACCTGAATTTTCTGCATATATGAGTTTCTCTATCTCTAGGAATGAGTTGACAGCCACATATTCTCAGTTACTGGTAGAAATACTGTGTCTAACCCATTCAGATATTTAGCATATTGTCTGGGTCTTAGCAAAGTTCCAACATTTAAGTAGACTATGTTTATTACTATCTTTTGAATCTTTGCTATAACTTCTGAAAAGCTTTCCAGACATTTACCAACTTAAGGACCTTGAGAACCAGATTGCAAACTTCAACACCATGGGGGCAGTTTACACTTCAGAGGCAATTTAATTATGTGCCTTTAGCGCAACATCAGACAATCAGCACTGTAGAAAATTGATTGATTAACTCAATCAAGATTGTCCTCAAAGATGACTAAAAAAAAAATGAAAATACATCTGACAGCCATGGGAGTAGGAGGAGTCAGCTAGAGGGGTCTTTGTTCAGAGTTATTGGTTCAGACAGAGAGGAATGTTCCTAGATAAACCCCAGGGAGCAAAGCCATCCTCCTACTTTCAGAACTTTGAAAGTATCTCCTCAGAATTTATTTAGAAATATTCTTCGTTTAGTTGCTTCTGTTTGAAGGTATATATTGACCCAATCCAACATAATTTTAACATAGACTACATACCACAGAATAACCTGTGTATTTATGAAAATACAGTCCTTATAGACTATTTTTAACCCCTGATAGCAGGGGCAGGAACTGTCTCTGACTCTGTTGCCTGCTTTTGCATCCCTTTCCCCTAACTTGTTTCCCTTGACTAGCCTCAGTATAAGAAGATGTGCCTAGTCCAGTATTGCAACTTGCTATGCCAAAGCAGGCTGGTCTCCATAGGAGGCCTGCCCTTTTCTGAGGTGAAAGGGTGCAGGATGGGAAGATGGTAGTGGGGAGGGAGAAACTAGGAGGAGGAAAGGAGGGAGGAGAAGCTCCAATTGGGATGTAAAATCAATCAATTAATTAATTAATTAAGAAGCAAATTTGTCTTCATTGTAGCAATCATGTGGGCATACATGCATACATATACTTTCAGTTTCAGCCTCTTTCAATGTCTACAGTCAAAGAAGGAAATTATTAGCCCTCCAGACAGCTTTCTTGGATCCCAGGTTATTCTAACAGCTAAATAGATAAAATCCTAATTCCACAGTGTTAGCTAGGCCTAATAATTTGTGTCATCGGTCTATTATGCATGTACCTTTTTTATTTCTATTTTAAAATAAAAGGTACATTTATTCACTAGCAATTATGATTGCTAGAATTGTAGCATACAGTGAAAAGAAGCAAGTTTCTCAGTGCATTCAAATTCCTGGCAAGTTACTCTTTGAGATGTGGGGACAATAAATAAATATTCTGAGAAATTTCAAATTTCTGAATATGTTTAGAAAATTTTAATGATCTTCACAGTCTATCACTTGAATAGTTAAACTTTGTACTTGAAGAATGAAATACATTTCATTTAACTATGGCCTACAATAATATTTAGACAATGAAAGCCATAATTTAAAATTCAGATTATCCATTAAGGCAACAGGCTATCATGGGATCACATGAACACTGACCACTTAATGACTTATTTTTCACTGGAAACATCTTGACAAGAGAGATACTTTTAACAAGGGGAAAATGCACACCAATAAATTCATATATATAGTATAATTTATATTAGTAATTCGATGATCTCTCAAGGAACAGCACATTTTAATGCAAAATAAGTTCACATTTCTTCTTTGTTCATCTAAGAATCTTAGAAAATTATGAGTGAGGTATGAAAATAGGGAAAGTGTATTTGTTAATGTATGTAATTTGGATTAGTTATTATAGGAAGATTAACTTATGTTTTGATGAATTTATTTTTTAAGATTTAATTTTTTATTCATGTGTTTATATGTATCTCTGCATAGGACTATGAACATGAATATAGTACCTGAAGAGGCCAGAGGGGACACTGAGATTCATGGAGCTGAAGTTACAGGCAATTGTGTGATCCTTGACAGGGATGCTTGATACTGATCTCACGTCCTTTGCAGTAGCAGTATGTGCTCAAAACAAACAAACAAACAAACAAACAAACAAAACAAAACAAAACAAAAAAACCCTTTTTTATTAGTTATTTTCTTTGTTAACATTTCAAATGTTATTCCATCCCCTTTCCTGGGTTCCCTTCTGAAAACCTCCTGTCCCATCCCATCTCCTTCTGTTCACCAACTCACCCACTCCCACTTCCCTGTCCTGGCATTCTCCTACACTGGAGTATCAAGCCATCATAGCACCAAGGGTCTCTCCTCCCATTGATGTCCAACAAGGCCATCCTCTGCTACATATGTGGCTGGAGCCACGGGTCTCTTCATGTGTACTCTTTGGTTGGTGGTTTAATCCCTGGGAGCTCTGGGTGGTCTGGTTGGTTCATTTTGATGTTCCTCCTATGGGGCTACAAATCCCTTCAGCTCCTTGGGTCCTTTCTCTACCTCCTTCATTGGGGACCCTGTGCTCAGTCCAATGGTTGACTGCAAGCATCTACCTCTGTATTTGTCAGACACTGGCAGAGCCTCTCAGAAGACAGCTATATCAGGTTCCTGTCAGCAAGCACTTGTTAGCATGTACAATAGTGTCTGGGTTTGGATACTCCTCCTTTGTTGGTAGGATAGCGAGTTGGTACAACCACTCTGGAAATCAGTCTGGTGGTTCCTTAGAAAATTGGACATAGTACTACCTGAGAACCCAGCTATACAATTCCTGGACATATACTCAGAATATGCTCCAGCATCTAATAAGGATACATGCTCCACTATGTTCATAGAAGCCTTATTTATAATAGCCAGAAGCTGGGCAGGACCCAGATGCCCCTCAACAGAGGAATGGATACAGAAAATGTGGTACATTTATGCAATGGATTACTAATCAACTATTAAAAACAATGAATTCATGAAGTTCTTAGGCAAATGGATGGAATTAGAAAATATTATCCTGAGTGAGATAACCCAGGCACAAAAGACCACACATAGTATGCAATAACTGATAAGTGGGTATTATCCCAGAAACTTGGAATATGCAAGATACAATTCACAGAAAACATGAAGCTCAAGAAGAAAGAAGACCAAAGTGTGGATTCTTTGGTCCTTCTTAGAAGGGGGAACAAAATAAATATGGAAGAAGATACAGAGACAAAGTGTGGAGCAGAAACTGAAGGAAAGGCCATCTAGAGAGTGTCCCACCTGGGGATCCATCCCCTACACAGTCACAAGACCCAGTATGTGCTCTTAACAACCATATCATCTTTCCAGGCCATTGTCATGTTTATTCTAAAACCTAATGGATTCTCTTATTTAGTAATCAGGGTTACTAAAATGTGGGCTATTAATTGCTGTTAAAAGGAAATATGTTTATTTTCATGTGCACTAAAGTGAGCACAGAAATTGATATTAAATGCACAGTTAGTTGAAAGAGTAATAGGATACCATCTTCTTCTCAAGTAAAGTTTTGACTGGCATTTTGTAAGCTACTTTAATATATTCTTAATAAATTGGCTTCTGTGGTGGTTTTAATAAGAATGGGTTGAATAGGTTCACATATTTGAATGTTTAGTCATCAAGGAATGGTACCATTTGAGAAGGGTTAGGGGTGCCGTCATGTTGGGATAGGTGAGGACTTGTTGGAGAGGTTGTGTAACCATTTGAGAAGGGTTAGGGGTGCCGTCATGTTGGGGTAGGTGAGGACTTGTTGGAGGAGTTGTGTAACTCGGGTAGAATTTGAGGTTCAAAGCCCCATGCTAGTCTTAGTTTCTCTTTCCCTTGATCTATGAACCCCAGTGTGGCTCTCAGCAATTGTTTCAGTTTGTGCCATGTGTACTGACATACTCCTCACACTGATGATAAAGGACTAAGCCTCTGGAAGTGTATGCCAGTCCCAGTTAAATGTTTTATTTTATGCCTTGGTCATGGTGTCTTTTTTACCAAAATAGAACCGTAACTAAGAGAGCTACTAATAGAAACCAAGAAAAGAAAACTGATTCTTTCTGTTAAAGAGTTTGACAGGTGTTGACCTATGACTCAGGTCCAGGATGTTTTTTACAAAGTATAAGGTCTTCTGCGTCCTGCTCAATACCAACTTCTCTTCCACTCCCTTGGTCCTTCCAGTGTCACACTCTAGTCACATCAGAATTACAAGCATTGGACTTTTACAAATGTCCTCTGCCTGAAATATCTTATATTTTCATCTGGCTGCTAAGATTTTTTTCATCTACTATTCCAAGTTTTCTGTGTTGAATTAGGGTAAATATATAACTTTAATATATTTAAACAGTAAAATATCTATGGACAGAAATATAGAGAAAGATGGGGATTCAGACCCCACAGGGTCCTCTCCTCCCTTCTGATCTTCCCCCTTTCTTTCTTTGAACAGCCTTACTCTGTTTGCCAGAACAGCAAAAGACATTTGAGGAAATTTGTTCCTTAGATTCAGGTAAAATTGCTCAAGAAACAGTTCTCATTGTTCTCAATTGGATCAAATGCTCACTTATAACATTTTGATCAATTTCCGTGATCAAGGAGAAGAAACTTTTTCTTCAGTAATCTTCTACTTCCTTACCAGAGAAATCATTCTAAATTATGATCGCATATATTAATCATATTTTCAGACATGTAAGACCTTTCTCTTTCATATTCAGTGAACAAAATTCAAGTCATTTTCTCCTTTGTGAGTAAGGCTGACTGCCCGTATCTACTGCTGGGGTAAAAAAACTATCCATTGCCTCAATCTATGCCTTTCACCTTCTGAAATTCTCCACTCAAACAGTACATTTGGAGAGTCCCAGAACATCCTTTAAAATAGTCTGAAATGTCACCTACTCAGCACGTTTTCTCTGGTTGCCTCTAAATAAAAGTGCTAGCTACTTTTTGACACTTTCATTCTTCATATATATTTATCAGTATTCCTGTAACATTACTTATAATAATTTCTTTTTTTTGGTTTTGTTTGCATATACATGAATGTGTGTGTGCACATGTGTGTAAGTACGCATATATGTGTAGGTACACATACATTTGGAACCTAGAAGGACATTGGATCTCATTTCTTAAGACATTGTCCACCTTCTTTTGAGACAAGGCATTTCATTGGCCTGGTGCTCACCTAAGTAGGCTAGGCTGCCCATCCATGGCGACCTAGGGGATCCACCCATCTTTGGCTTTCCCAATGCTAGTATTGCAAGCACATTTTACTGTGCCTGGGCTTTTAATATGTTGGTTCTGTTTGGTTTGTTGGTTGATGTTGTTGCTATTTGAGGATGAACTCAGGTCTTTTTTTATTACAAGGCAAGCATTTTACCAACTGAACAGTCTCCCCAGCCCTCATCTTCCTTGCTTAATACATTTTCTCCTAAATTCTGATTTCTTTTCATGCTCTCTGGTAATATTTGGCAGGTAATGGTAGGTAATCAATTTGATGCTGGTTAAAGAAATTATGGCATGGATCCTCTTGAATTACAGGTGTCTCTTTGTGTCTTTCCACACTGTAAAGCTTGAAGATAGAGAGCTTACCAGTAGATCCTCAGAGACTCATACAATGTTTCCCACAGAATTAGTGCTTAATAAATTGGTGCTCTTCGTTAGATGCTGAAAAAGCATTTGACAAAATCTGGAGGATATAATCCTTAGTGAGGTAACCCAATCACAAAAGAATTCATTGGGTATGCACTCACTGATAAATGGATATTAGCCCAGAAACTTAGAATATCCAAGATACAATTTGCAAAACACAAGAACATCAAGAAGGAAGACCAGCTGTTGGATACTTCATTCCTCCTGTGAAGAGGAAACAAAATACCCATGAAGGAGTTACAGAGACAAAGTTTAGAGGTAATATGAAAGGATGGACCATACAGAGACTACCCCACCATGGGAGATCCATCCCATAATCAGTCATTAAACTCAAACACTATGGCATAGGACAGCTAGTGCCTACTTAAGGGACCCTGATATAGCTGTCTCGTACAGAAGTGGATGCTCATAATCATCTATAAGAGGGAACACAGGGCCCACAATGGAGAAGCTAGAGATGGAACCCCAGGAGCTGAAGGGGTCTGCAACCCTAGAAGAGGATCAACAATATGAACTAACCAGAACCCCCAGAACTCGTGTCTCTAGCTCCATATGTAGTAGAAGATGTCCTAGTCTGTCATCATTGGGAAGAGAGGCCCCTTGGTACTGCAATCTTTATATGCCCCAATACAGGGGAACGCCAGGGCCAAGAAGTGGGAGTGGGTGGACAGGGGAGCAGGGAGGGGGGATGGGGGAGGGGACTTTCAGAATAGCATTTGAAATGTAAATTAAGAAAATATCTAATAAAAAATGGAAGAAAAGATAAATAAATAAATAAATAAATAAATTGGTGTTCTAAATGTTTAACACACAAAAAGAAAAGAGAACTGACTTCCTATAAAGTACCAATGAAGACTTAATGTGCTAAAAGGAGTTGCTTGACCACTGTGGGGTTACCTAGGCATTGTTTTGGGACTTTCTTTCCCTAGAAATTGTTAGTTCTGCTAGGTACAAAATAGATAAGCATGTCTGTTTAACTTGAAATAAAATTGAATACATGTCATGAGGCCATTGGCTGAGGCTTGTGCCTGAGTCTTAGTTCTACTGGGTCTTCATTAAATAACCCCTCAGGTTAACTGACTCCTCAGATAATACTTAAGATCATTGGTCATTTAAATGAGGAATGTCTCACATAACTCATATATGGGTACTCTTGGTCTCCAGTTGATGGTAGTATTTTGGGAGGGTATAGAACGTTCAGCATTGCTAAAGGAAGTTTATCCAACACAGAATGGGAAAAGATGGAAATGGGGTTGGGAGCCTTATTCCTACTCTCTGTCTCTCTGTCTCTCTGTCTCTCTCTCTCTTTGTGTGTGTGTGTGTGTGTGTGTGTATGGACAAAATGTAATCAGGGAGTTTTTTTTCAAAGTAGTGTTTTCCCTACCAGGATGGATTCTGTCCTTCTGGAACCATAAACCAAACAAAACTTTCTTCTTTAAGTTGCTTTTGGTTGTACTATTTCAGCACATTAACAAGAGCAGCTGATACAGGATCTAAATAATAAAGAGATCTATTTTATTGTCCTACATAGCTAAAAACAAAGATAAATCACTAAAATCCTTCCAGACAGATTATCAGAGGATATAAACAGCCAGCTAACAACCTGGTTCTGCAGATAGCATCACTGTGTGTCTAGCTCATTGGGTTGGAATGGGCCATGAGAAATAGAGGTATCTTCTGTGACTAGCCATAGTGAATGACAACAAAATCTGATTATGATAACCCCTGCCATGATGACAAGCCATTCAGTCTCTCCAGAATGTACATAACTTATTATTAATCCTCTTTCCACCATGTCAGTCCATCACAACTGAAGAGTCATTAACATCTCAATGCTGTGTACATGGGCAGGATGTGCCCTAGTTACTAATTTCTGTTAGGCAAGAGCTAAGAATACCTTAGTTCCTTATCTATAGAAATTCCACACCATACTGGGAGACTGAAAAAGACCTAATTTGGATTACATCCTTGAGGCATGGTTGAAAAGATACCACACCTGATTGGAAATACCCATCTTAGAAGACAACATTGTGTGATGTTTTCATTTTACTCTGTCTCTTTCGCAAAGACTTGGCCCTTATTTTGTTGTCTCCCCTGGAGAAGCTTCCTGTCTAGTTGACTCTTGGATCAATGAATAGAAGGGCTCAGTGTTCTTTCTCAAAATATATTTATTCTGCTAGAATAACTACACTAAAGTGGTCTAGAATGACCATACCTCTGGAACTTACCACATAGGTAAGATTCTTATAGGAAACTTTGAAGTACTCATTTTATTACGATGATTGCTCAAATACTATAATAACATTTGGTGATCCTAATAGAATAAGACCAGTTACATTGCCTAACACATAGAAGATAACTCAAAGCTATTTGTTGAATAGCTAATTGCTTACCTCTAGTGTAAAGTTTTAGCTACTCCTGCTTTTGCTCTCAGTGAGTCACGTGCTTCCAGTTCCTTTTTTTTTTTTTACATTTTTATTTGTTATTAGATATTTTCTTCATTTACATTTCAAATACTATCCCCAAAGCCCCTTATACTCGCCCCCCGCCCTGCTCCCCAATCCACCCACTCCTGCTTCCTGGCCCTGGCATTCACCTGTACTGGGGCATATGATCTTCTCAAGACCAAGGGCCTCTCCTCCCATTGATGGCAAACTAGGCCATCCTCTGCTACATATTCAACTAGAGACACAGCTTTGGGGGTACTGGTTAGTTCATATTGTTGTTCCTCCTATAGGGCTGCAGACCCCTTTAGCTCCTTGGGTACTTTTAATGAGGGAGCTAGAGAAAGTACCCAAGGAGCTTCCAGTTCTAATTTTCTTATGGCTAGCCTACTTTTCCCTGTAGTACTCCCTTCTAAATCTGTCTTTAACTTTGCTACCCTGTTACCTTGTGAGGCCCATTGATCTATGCTTTTCAAGACTCTTCGGGGCAGCCCTTCCTGGGGCCACATTCCCTTTCCAATTAAATTTCCATTGATCTTCCCTCTGAAGCTCTAAATAGGGTTTGTCTCTCTCTCCCCAGCCATAGTGATTCCACATCTCCTCTTCTCTCCTGGCAACCCTAAAGGTCCTGCCTTATACCCTCTTGCCCAACCATTGGCCTCTGGTATCTTTATTGATTGATCAAAAACCAACTGGGGACAAGGACCTCCAACATTTAGACAAAGATTACTGATTGATTCAAAGCATTATAACCCATCTCCAACAATTACCCACTTTTAACCTGTAGGCATATGGTTATAAACATCTGGAGAAGCCCAGGAAATGAATGCAAGGCTACATCCTACCCGGGCCCTTTCTACAGACAGTCTTCACCCTGGAGTCATGTTTAGGCTTATTTATTCTTCACTAAATGCCACACACATTCCATTGTGAATCGCAGTCACCACCTAGAACAGAGTTGTGCCTATGTTTAGAGTTGTGTCTGATTAAGGCAAGATGTGTCTTACTCAACTCTATTTATTTATTTATCTGGGACTCAGTAAATGTTTTTAATGTTTGTGTTGCTGTTTTGTTTTGTTTTTTTTTTTTAAAGATCTCAGTAGAAGTGTGAAGAAGAATTTGGATACAGCCAGAATTTATTCAGTGGAAATAATGACACATTGATTGCTTCCAATCTGAATTATTTAGTGACCTAGCAGTTGTCTCTGAAAACCTGCCAAAATTTCAACCCTGCTGCCTAATTCCAGCATCCATGTTTTAGCTGCCTTTTCATCTCAGAGGTTGTAGATGTAGACTGGAGAAAGCAGTGGAATTTCCTGAGGGGGCAATTCAGTTCAGTATTTGTAAGTACCTCGGAGTACTACCAGTACCCTGACTCCAAGCTACATCATGAACCATGAACATGAAAGAAGATTCCTATTATATTTAATCGGCTTCTCTTCCATATCTGAGCCAAGACAGCAATGACATGACCATTTTTATGTGAAACTAGAGTCCTTGTGTAGAAAGCTCAGATTTTCCTTCCCACCACATTTATGCAAATAGCATAAATCTATAAATCTGTAATAAGCCAAAGGACATGAAACCAAAGTGCCTGTGTCAGGGGTGAAGCCCTCCTCTTGAAGTTGTAGGATCTCATGTTTTATCCTTGGTTTATTTTCCTCAGACCTTAAGGGCTGCCACAGAGGCGAAACTAGAACTTCACTGAAGGCAAAGCCCTTATTCTGAGACTTCCCTGTGCCATTCAGTATGGAAAGGCACTTCCTGAGAGGCCCTTGAACGCTTCCAGGCTCCAGGCAGTGGTACTTCAGTGACTTTTAAAGCATGAAAAGCTTTCCCCCTGGCAGCCCCCCAGGTGACTCCCTTAGCTGCACAGTATCTCTGCTGCACCTCTGTTTGATCTTGTGCACACCGAACTGCAGTCTTTGGGCCTCAGACTAAAGGCAACTTCCAGCACTTACATGAAGGCTACTTTAAGCATTCTGCCAAGGACTTGGGAGGAACTTTTTTTTTTCAAAGAAACAAATACAGTTGGATTCCAGAGTTAGCAAAAGGCCAAGTTACATTTCTTTTTTTCTTTTGTTTTCTTTTCTTTTCCTCTTTCTCCCCTATTTTTCCCCTTTCTCAGTCTGAGATGTAGCAAATTATACACAGGACTTGAGGGTGCAGCACCCAAAATGACTTCTTCATCAGTTAGATTGGGCAATAGGAGGAAATCTAGGCCATTGCTGCCATCCAAAAATTCAGATGAGCAGAATAGCCTCTGTCTGCATGTTGAGGACAACAAACTTTTAAACTTGGCATTAGAGAGGCAATACTGATCTCGGGTTCACATTGGTGAAAACGTAAGCTTTCTTTTCTGGCAGTAAAAGTAGATTTTTACAGGCCTTATACATTGTCTTCCCCTCACAAACATCTCTGATGTGTCTACACAAAATGGGAAGATCTGAAAATCAGGCTAGACCTTCCCTTGGCCTTGAGTATAATCTGAAGTCAGTTCCAGCACCAAGGACTGCCATATTCTGTAATCAGATTTAATCCTTGGGTCAGAATTGCCAAAGCCTAAGCATGGAAAGTGGTATCTATATGAGTATGAGAGAGCCTGTGTATAACTCATTGGCAAAGGATTGAATATATGCAAAGAATTCACCAGTGACTTACTGGCATACTGAAATTTCATATTTGAAGTTATTCTATTAATTAAAGTGTTTCCTTGTCATGGAGGCTGTGCACTGCATTACAACTTGAATGAAGTATAAATTAGTAGTTCTCCACACATTTAGTCTGTGCCCCAGTCCTCTACTATAAGTTTTGAAAATGTCTTTTATATTCTTCATCCATTCAAACATAATCTTGAGCACCAGGTACTAGACATTTGTATTAAGCCTTGCTGGTAAGTGTGTACTGGTGTGGAGACAGACCTACATGATGTAACTCATTAATTACAAAAATTCAACATAAAAGGGTATATAGAGGAGACACTTGGTGAGAGTATTGAATCATAAACCTTTCCAAGCAGCCCTGCAGAATGCAAAAGACATCAGCTATGCTAAACCTTGAGAAGAATGTCCAGGTAAATGTAGGAGAAAGAAAAAGAAAGCCCAAAGGCTTAAGTGAGGTTCCATTTGAGACATTTGAGAATAGGCTGGGAGAGAATGAGGGTACATGGGAAGGCCTGGGTGACATAACAAGTCAGGCATACAATCCTGTAGGGCTTTCAAGGATATGGTCAGAGACTTCACATTTTTTTATTTATTTGTTTATTTATTTATTTATTTATTTATTTATTTATTTATTTATTGTATAATGAGAAGCCTAACTTCATACTTTCAGTAATTGTAAAATGAGGCTGTGATGTTGGGAGAGCGATTTGATAAGGAGGTGTTTTAGAAGTGGTTGGAGATGGAGAATGACTGATGAATATCATCAAGATTCACACCTTTTGTCCCAACACTTGGGAAGCAGGGGCATGTAGATCTCTAAGTTTGAGGTCAGTATAGTCCACTGAGTAAATTCCAGGATTGCTAGCAACACATACACAGAGAAACTCTGTCTCAAAAAAAAAAAAAAAAAACAAAGAGAGAGAGAGAGAGAGAGAGAGAGAGAGAGAGAGATTGTATACATGTATAAAACCTTAAAGAATAAAATGGGGTGGGGGTAGTAGACACTGGAGTGGGTACTGCCTTTTCACAAGTCCCAAGTTCACTTTTCAGAATCCATGTAGGAAACTTCATAATACCCTGGAGCTGAGCTCCAAGGAGATCCAAAGCTACTCACACACCTACACACAGACAAACATTCCTACACATATCACTTAAAATAATTACAATAAATCTTTAACATCAAAAAGGAAATATCAAAAGATGACCCTGATAAGTCAATATTAAGTTCACTATAATTAATCAGTATTTATCACTATTAAGTCAACATCACAATAATCTTAAAGCAAAAGAAAATAATCAAAATAATGAGCAAAGTGCCCTTTATTAAAAATTCAAGAGCAGGAATTGAGGCAAAGAAGCACATAATTTGGACCGAAGGAGCTAGCACCTGTTTTCTACCTAGAAATTGTCCAGACTACTTCTCATTTGTGTTGAGTGTTGCATATGCTGGCCTTGGATTCCTTTCCACTCTGCTTCACTCCATGTGTTGAAGGCTTAGGATCTCCAGGATTTGTTTCTGACTTGGTTAAATAGCTCGCATCGCCTTTTGATGTTGCTTCCCTCTCATCTTTGCTGATGAGTCAGTACAAAAGAAGACTCTGTTATGAACTCACAGCACTGCCTTTGTTGCAGTGAGTTGATGAGGAGCTGCTGTGGAGAAGTCTGACACAACTGGCTGTTTGTTTTCTTGGAGGGCCCTAAGGTGAGTATAAATAATTCAAAATGGCTTTCATGAGCTCTCCATCAGTCTCTGGGTGACAAAATTAAAGGGATCAAGGTAAGATGAAAGAGGGAGAACTATAAAAGGATTTGAAGAATAACATAAAGTTTGATTTTGCAGAGCATGTTTACGGAGTGCTCACAATGCAGGAATTTAAAAGGACTAAAAGCCTGAGTTCTCAGAGTGTGCATTTGGGTCCTCAAGACAATGTAGTCAGTAAAAGTCTTACCTCAATTGCATAGAAAGAAATCATCACTTAATGAGTGAAGGGGTTGCTCTTTCTGCCATAGGTCTTGCCTTGATCGAATCTGCTGGAGTCTCAAGTCCCTTCCCCATGTCCTTGGAGTTGCTTCTTTCTTAAGATCTCCTGGAGGATACCATATATAAACAGGCTAAACATATTTGGAAGTGACTAGAGATATCAAATTACCATGGGAAAGCTGTCATGTTGCTGGTGTTAGAATAAACATATGGCTTACATAGGAAAGAGGTATCTTCTCATGTCAAACCTATAGATAAGCATGAAATACACACATTATTATACAGTGAGTATCTGGCTTGCTAAGCAACACTTGTTATACTTATTTACTGGTAACATTTACATATGATGTATAATAAATATAATAAAATGCCTATATTACATTAAACTATTCACTATGTTAACTAAGCACATTATATAGCTTACTTATAATATTACAAATTTACCAAATTACTATTATTCCATAATATAGTAAAAATATTTATGTACCTATGGAACATGATATACTACCATTATTAATTCTATTTTAATATGTATGATGTGTATAAAATAACACATGCATCTTTCTCATAGCCTGGTTATGGTGACTTAGTTATAAAATTATGTTACAGAGACTATGACAGGAAGATGATGAGTTCAAGGCCTGCCTGGACCACACAAGAGTGTGCTAACCTGGGCAACTTATTGAAACCTGATGTCATAATGAAAAATAAAAGGAATCTGAAAACATAGCTCAGGGGTAGCATGCTTCTCCGGCATGTATAGAGTGTGGATTCGGTGCACAGAATCAGAAAGAAATAGTGTAGAGGTCTTGAATTGTGAAATTTTACAGTCTTGTCAATTTCCTTGGTTTCTCGGGGTTTCCTGTTCCCATTCTAGAACAGGGAGAGGTTGTGCAAACTCTTTCTAAGGCCCGAGGAGGCACTTCTCAAAAGCAGACATGCAACTAGCCAGTGTATGAATAGCTTATATGTTACTCATCATCTGGACACGATGGAAATTAAACCTACAGTGAGCTTTCACATGGAAAATAGGATGAACATCATCAAGGAGGCCAAAACACAGCAAGTGATGAAGAAGATGTAACCCTTGCATATTTGTTGTTAGAATAAAGATCAGTACAGGTGAATTGGAAAGCAATGTGGAGATGCCTCAAAAAATTAAAATTCCATCTCCCAACATTCTTCCTACTGCATATATAGCTAAATGATCACATCAGTGTGTCAAGGAGGTGTCTTTGTAATCACTGCATATTTATCCTCTTAACAGAAAACTCAGAACAATTTGTTTAAAAAAGCTACATTTCTTCCTATTTTATGTTGAGATACAAAGAGATCAGCAACATATTAGCGGTTAACAAATCACTCACTGATTGGGATTTAAGAACCCAAACCCCAGTGTCCCAATTTTCAGCAAACTGCTGAAGAACAGAGGCAGAGACAATAATGCTGTGAGCTTCTGTACTCCCAAGATGCTTAGCGTAATCAGTTTACCTGTGTCAATTTCATTACTGTATATAAATAGGGATGCTGCCTCGTGGGAGAAAAAAGGCTTCCTGACTCTTTTTCCATCTTCAAGCAGAGTAATTCACCATTCAAATCTATTCTGAAAGCGCCCAGGATTTATACCAGGAGGCTCTGAAAGACGAGTGCACTTTCCTCAGAAGCGGCTCCACCGGGGTTTGACTGGGCTGAACGCATCCTAGGTTAGGTAGTAACTACCCCTCAGCTATGCATTCTGGCTGCCTTCTCCATCAGAACCATGTTTGAAAATCCCTTTATCTTTCTTTGACCCTGCTAGGCTGCTACCCAAAGGAATACACTCTAATCCTCCTCTGCCTGTCTGGAGAGATTTAGCTCACAGTGAAAGGGGTTTCAAAGTAAAGAATCTTAGCAGTTCTGGAAAAGAAATAGACATGTTGTTTATAAATAAGTGGGTCACATTTACCTATGTTTGTGAGTCACATTGAGATGCTTCAAGAAATTCACAAATGCATATGCATTATTTATATACATGTGTATACATAGTATGCAAATGTGTCCACATACGTGATCTCCTTAGTACTCAATATTTCAGGGAGAATGTAAATCACAAATTTCCATAAATTTAAATACAGCTAGCTGCATATTCCAGAAGAGCTTGAATTAAAGAATATTCAACAACAACAACTTTGTCCTTTTCTTATTTTGCAATACAATTAATTCAGATGAAGAAAATTGTTCCCCAATAAGACCCTAAGGGAATCTGCTTTCATTCAAAGAAAAGAATTGTTTAAAATTAGATTAGTTGCATGGAAGTTTAAAATTTGGCTATGCTTTATTTCACTATCACTTAAAATATTCATTTTGAAAACATTTTTCTATTTTTGGTGGTATATATTAATCATGCAAAATAATGGGTTTCATTATACCATTTTCATACATGGATATAAAATACTCTGGTCATACTCACTCCCTTGACCTTCTCATGTTCCCTCAGCCATTGCTCCCTTCTTCCTTCCAAACAGTCCTCCTCTTGTTTCATAGTTTGTGTTCTGTGTGAGGGTTACATGAGTATGTGTATATGGTCTATAGGAGTGTTGTGTATGGTGGGTATGTGCCCATATGTGCTCAGACATGTTCGTGTGTGTGGAGACAGAGTAGGGAAGGATATCAGGTGCTCTGTGTTATCATTTCTCGCAGACCCCTTCTCTCTCTCACTGCATATGGAGCTAGTCATTTTGCTAGACTGCCTGGACAGCCAATGCAGAGTCTTCTCTTTCTGCCTAGATTCTGGAGTCAGGTGTATAGGACAGCACCCAAGCTTGTTTGTGCAGTGCTGTGGCTCTAAACTGCAGTCTTCATGCTTGGGTGGCAGGTACTCTTATCTACTACATCTTCCTTTAAATCCCCATCCCCCCCCACACACACACTTAAGCATTTATAACCTAGATCCTGCATATAAGAGAAAATGTGATTTTTGCCTTCAGATTCTGATTTATTTTTCCTACTATGATGGTCTCCAGTTGCACTTCTAGATTACACAGCATTTGTATCTATGGAAAATAATCAAATTCCTAGGAAGCATCCTAGGAATCACCTATACCACATTGTCATGCCCACTCTGTCTGTGCTCAGTCAGAAAATGTGCGTGCGTGCAAACTTCTCAGAAAACACAATTGCTCTTCTGTGAGAACACTGACAACACTTTCCCAGAGAAAGGCTAAGTGAGCAAGACAGCATCAGCACAATGCCTGGTGCTTATAGAAATTTGAAAAATGCAAATTTCCATTGTTATGCCAAACTCTGTCCACATTTTCCTGAATGTTAAAATAATCAAGATCAAATTAGGAAGATCTTTTCTCTCTTACTTCTCTCTGCTGTCATCACTTGCTACACCCTCCCTCAGGGGCTATTATACCTCTCATATACCTCTCATTATGTTTCCCTAAAACATAGTGTTTATATGGGATATGGTAAACTTTAAATGAATAGCAAGATTTTTGTTTTCCTTTGAGAAAATGAAGTAACAGATGACAATGAGCAGGAAAGCAGTTACTTTAAGTAAAATACTATTACTCGTTTAATGTTATTTGTTCTGTGTAAGTCAAGTGAGAGAGGTATTCATGAGTTTGTACATTAATAAGACAATAAAATATATTTAAAATTTCCTGTCTCCATATACTCCTTGTTCAGTTATCTATTGGCTGCCTTGTAACAAAATGTCTGAATTCTCTAATTCAACAACAAAAATTGAAAGTAAATACTGTTATAGAAGTTAGGATCCGAAATGCCTGCAGGTTGAGTCAATTAGGTGTGGTATTCATTGCTGTCAGCGAATTCAAGATTTTTAAAATGTGGTCCAACTGTGTCTTCCACTTTATCTGCTCTTGTCAATTCCTTCTTATGTGGATTTAAGTAACAACAGAAACAGCTTTGTCTTTAATGAATGAATCTACATACACTCTATTTCTCAATTTGTCTATTGTAGAGGTTTTGTCAGAATTCAAAATTCCCTGAGCTCCTAAAAGTAGACCTGATTAGAGTATGTCTGCACTGCTGTCTTAAAGGAGGGAATCATTTCTAGAAAGCCATGTGAAGTTTATGAATTATTAATTGCTCTGGAATCCTTTCCCTGATTTAGGAGAGTCAGCATAATATGTATAGCCAATCACTTCACCCAAAAGAGATGCAATTCCATCCAAATAAGAGAATAGACATCACTGTCAAAGGTGAGCATCACCATTTCCTGCAAAAGGCAAACAAAACATGAGGTTTCAGCTTGCTTTATCCCTTCAGTGGTGGGCTCTAATTTAAACTAAGGCTTGATTTATGATGATTACTTTAAAAGATATGAATGTCTGTTGTGTGTCCTTTTTCTATTCATATAATCACTTATACACAATGACCAGCATTATGTGACACCAACTATACTAAAACGCATTGTAACTCTATGACCCTAAGTAAATGACAATATCTGACTCAGAGCAGTTGTTTGAAGTGAGTAGTGCTGCAATACATCTGCTGAAGGCAATCTGATTAAGCAAACAAGGCAAGAGAATGAATTTTTGAAAGATGCTCATTTGTGGCGAAAGCATCTATGAAACTAATATAGTTATAATACAGCAACAATTGCTTTGTTATTACATGCTAAGTAGCACCAAAAAGATTGATATATTCTTTGAACTTCATCCCGAGATGGTTCCAAATTCAATTGCTGTGTGGTTTTAGAGTAAAGCAGAACTTCACAAGGAAAATGTCTTTCAACAGGCTCATGATGATGCAGAGTGAGTTTAATCATCTCCTGTTGGCTCCAGGAAGATTACTGATGTGCCTTAAGAAGCCTGTATGCTGATTCCATCCTCAGAGAGGCGGAGGGATGCTCAAAGCTCATTATGAACAAATACATTTGCATATTGCCTACTTCATATTCAGAGAGTTAGCACGATTCACAATGTCGAATCTCAAACAGAGCATTTAGAATGTAGAACACTGTGTGGCTTCTAATGTAATAAACAGAATCCTTACAGCCTCAAGGCTGTTAGCAGAAATGAGCTATTCTCTAACTGCAAACTTAATGCCCACCTTAAATAAATTTCAAATCTGCATGTATAAAGGAGTAAGTATCTTTTAAGTCAAAATGAGTGAATCCTTGTCTGCTCAGGGATTTATGTGCGGTGGCTTTATTTTCTGAGTATAGTCTGTCTCCTGTTCCTTTGTTCTTCGCACACCAAATTTGAGTCAAGTTAGACTATTTCTGATTCTCTGTATAGTGAGCTTGCAGTAGCACTGTTTTGACCCCACTCAGAAGCCTCTCTATTCCTAGAATGTCTGCCCTACTCGTTCAACTTGAGTTCTCTCAGGCTTGTATTGGTTATTTTTCTATTATCGCTGTTCTCAAAATCTGAGCAGACACAGCTTCAGAGAGAGGAAGGAATTATCTTGCTCACATTCTCAGTACACTCTGTTCCCAGTGGGAAGAGAAGCATTGGTGCCAGTTCAGTTCATATCCTTTGGGGTAGAAAGCAGGCACCGGAAGAATGCTGGACCTCACGTTTTCATCCCACTTTCCTGTGGTAGTCTCCCTGGAACCCCCACCTCCAACCCATGGAATGGGCTACCCACACTGAAGGTGTATCTTTCGACCAGAGGTAATCCTCTCTGGAAATTCTGTCAAAGAAGCACTGTAGACAAGCCTCACCAGTCTCTAAGGTGATTAGAAATCAGTCAAGTTGACAATGGGGATTAATCTTCACAAGTTACAGTTCAAATGCTACCTCCTTGAGGGTCCAGTGAATGGATTTAGGCCATTACAGTCATGACCTTGAAGGGACTATTGAGGTTTCAGCAGGAAAGTAGCAATGATTCCATATGTATCAGACAGAAAGGGATTTGACAGAGGCACTGATTAAACTTCAGAAAGGCTTTGGGTTTAAAAGTCAGAAATAGCCCATCTGATACCTAAAACATCTGACACATTCAGGAACCCACAGCAACTGTCAAAAAATGTATTTGGTTAAAAGCAAATATAGTGATAGAAAATGTGTTTGTAGTCACCAATGTAATGATTAAGGAAACAGGAAGATACTGACATGCAGAGACAACATGTGAAGATTCAGATGTTAGTCCTTAAACCTATAGAGAGGAAGGGGACACAGTATAGCAGAGGTCTGGCTCATAAAGAAATGAAGGTGCTCCATTAGAAGACAGAAAGTGTGGGCAGAGGATGTCTGCATAGGTGTAGTTGGCACTGTAGATTCTGGGATGAGAATAGCACTCCCTTGATGTAATTGTATTTCAGTGATGTGTGAACTGAGGTCATTGGCTGACAGTATAATGTCAGAGAGAATGGGGGTGAGGATTTGAAGTGAGAGGAGAAGCTACCCTCTGGGAGAGCAGAAAAACAAGACATGTTACATAAAATGAACAGCAATGTTGTCTGCCCATGTGGGATGTGCATCCTGATTTTCAGGTGACAGGGGTCATTGCCAAGTTTATTTTTTTCCTTCCATTAAGCTCAGCTCCTAGAGAAAGAAGGTAAAGTTTTATTTAGTGGCATTCGAGATGTCTGCAAGTGAGCACAATGAAGAGGAGTGGGGTGCTACAGAGTTAGTATCTGCAAAGACAAACTGGAGATACTAAAAGATGGAAGCTTAAGAAGAACCATGTGAAAATTGGAGAGGCTAACAGGAACCAGGGTAGAGCCCATGAACAGAGGATTTCAGTAGGAGTGCTAATTGACACAGTTTCAGTGTTGTCCTGTGTTGGAAGTCCAGTCAGAAAGTAGGTCAGAGGTGGGGTAGATACTGTCAAAAATGAGGTCAATGGGTTGTTGTTAAAAGAGGGCTTCTGAACTTGCCATGTTTAATAAGACCCGTCCTTGCCATGCTGCTTGGGGTACAAACGTTCCTTATGTTTTCTTATGTGTCTCCTTAGCTTTTTTAAAATGACAAAGATTTGCATGAATTTTACATTAACTAGGAATCCATAAAAGTTAATGCAAGATAAAGTAAATAAGAGAGCAAAAAAACTTTGATTTACTGTCCTTGCATATGTACGCATGTTTTTGTGTGTGCAACTTCACATCAAGGGGTGAGGCTACACACATGTCCATATACGTGGAGGGTAAATCACAACCTTGGGTATTGAGCCTTGGGTATCATCCATCTACCAACTTTTAAAGATGCCATTTCTCCTTGTTCTGATGCTTTCCATTTAGGCTAGGCTGACTGGTTATTGAGTCCTATGGAATGTCTGTCTCTGTCTCTGTCTCTGCCTCTGCCTCTGCCTCTGCCTCTTTAGATGTGAGCCACCACACTGAGCTTTTGATCTGCGTCCTGAGCATCACTCAAGTCTTTGTGCTTGTAAGGCAAGCTATTTTGTTGACTGAGCCATTGCCCCAGCCCTTATTTATTTATTTTTAAAGATTTATTTTATGTATATTATATGTGTGAAATTTTACCTACAATATATAATGTGCATGCTCGGGGCCTGCAGGGGACAGGAGAAAGTGCAGGTCTTCTGGAATTGAAATTACAGATAACTGCAAGTTGCCCTGTGCATGTTGGGTCCTCAGGAAGAGTAGAAATCGATCTTAGCTGCTCAGCCATCTCTCTAGCTGCCGTCATCCTCCTCACCACAACTTATTTTTTTTTTTACCACAACTTATTTTTAATGTCTTTAAAAAAACAATGAAATTTTTTTTACTAGATTGAAAGGGCTGAGCAATGTCTTGTTCAATAGCATCCTGAACTTGGCCATGAGGAACAAAAGAGGACTCCACATCACAAGGTTCACTGATTCATAAGAAGAAACACCTCTGCCCACGCACCTTAGACTGCAATGAGCTGCAGTGAAGCCAGCCTGGCCCTCTGAGCAATCACTGTGCCAAGCACTCTACTAAATCTCATCTTCTACTTAATTGTCTCAGGACACTACTGCAGATGAGGAAACTGAGACACAGATGATATAAGTAACTTGCCCAAGTAAACAACGCAGCCCGCCTTCAAACACATTAAACAAAGCCATCTGTTTATCTAGCTTCAAATCAAGCCAGCCTTTGTGGATAACAGGGTGGATACTAACAAGACAAGAACAATGATGAACAATGCAGAGAGACACATGAAATATACACAGCAGACTGGTGTTATTGTCACCATGTGCATGTGGCTGAATTGTTTAGATTTTTTGAGTCTCTTATTTTTTATAATCTATGAAAGTACAGAAAACAACATCTTTAGTAATGATCTTAGTTAGGGTTTCAATTCTGTGATGAAACATCATGACAAAAAGCAACTAGGGGAGGGAAGGACTCAGTTCATTCACAGATTCATATAACAGTTCATTATCAAAAGCAGTAAGAGCTGCAACCTAGAGGTGGGAGCTGATGAAGGGGTCATGGAAGGCTCCTGCTTACTGACCTGCTCATTTTGGCTTGCTTGCAATGCTTTGTTATAGAACCTAGAACCACCAACCCAGGATGGTACTGCCGACATGGGCTGGAACCTCCCATCAATCACTACTTAAGAGAACTGGATCTTATGGAGCCATTTTGTCAATCAACGTTCTCTCCTTGATTGAGATTGACTTGGGTCAAGTTGACAGAAAGCTAGCCAACACATAGTACTGATGGAAAAATAGACTAATACAACATCTGCACAATTCTTTTTTTTTTAAGTATAGAATAGAGTTTATTCAGAGAATGGGGAGGGGACTTAAGAGGGTAGTAGAGGCAGAGAATGACAGGGGGGAGGCTGGCCATGAGCATGTGGAGATGGTGGGGAAGGGATGAGAGGACAGAGCATGAGCAGGAAGGGGAGAGAGAGAGAGAGAGAGAGAGAGAGAGAGAGAGAGAGAGAGAGAGCGCTGTGCAACTCTTAAGAGAATTTTTCTCCTTTCTCTATGCAAAAGGAAGGGTCACATTTACTCTTGCGTTATCCATGTCATGTAGTAAGTGTGCCACTTGACAGTGAATGGTTCTTGGATTCATGGAAAACTATATTAGGTTACAGTTAGTTACAAAACCAAAGAAAGGCCCAGGCTATAGATATAACCCTCTGATTTAGATAATGTGTTCTTCTTCCAGAGGACCTTGATTCAAATTCCAGCACTAAAATCAGGTCATTAACAATCAACGGTAAAGTAACTCTAGAGGATATCCTCTGACCTCTGACAGGATTTCACTCATATGCAGAAGCCTACGGCCAGACACACACACACACACACACACACACACACACACACACACACACACACACATATGTATATATGCTAAATTTAAAAATAATTAAAGGAAAGAAAGACCTGAAAAGATCTGGAATTCACTGGCAGACTATATGCCCTACTCCCACATTTCTTATCCTTTAGCAGTTGGGTTGTTCTTATGATGAGTTTTGGCCAGAGAACAGTGAACAGAGTGATCCAAGTATCTTTTTTCCTAAGGCACTTAAGAGTATGTGGCTTTCTCTCTCATAATCTGCTGCAGTGATTTGAGGAGGCCCTAAATGGAGTGGAAAGAACTGCATGACAGAGGCATCTAGGAAGACTGTATCAAATAGAGAAAAAAATTCTAAATACGTATGTATTTAGGAATGTGTGTATGTACATATGTATATATGAATATGTGTATGTAATTACAATTAATTAATTAACAAATCATGAATTTGAAATAGCAAAGAGTGGGATATGAAAAGTTGGAGAAAGGAAAGTAGAAATGTTGTAATTATTGTAGAATCTCAAAAAACTCTTGAAAGATGAAAGAGGGTAACCAAAGGGCTTCCATCACACACTTCTAGATCTGATGCTAAATTCATCTGATTCTGTAATACAACCATGTTTATCTTTCCCCAAGAAGACAGACCTTCTTCTACTGTCAGAAAAATCATCCACCTGCTAGAGCAAACAAGTATGTTCAGAAAGAGCATCATCATTATTGGAAATAAAGTAGAACAAAACAGACTTTTAAACAGAGAAAGTGCTATATAGATAAAAGTTTAATTATGTCATCAGCTGTGCAAAACAGGTCTGAAGTAGACATTTCTGGTTTCTTAACACCTCAGTTGTGTCACGTGATGTTTTCCTGGAAGCTGTTTTATGAGAGGGCATGTGATATTTTGCTGAAAACAGACATTTGAGAGAGCATGTGATGCTTAGAAAGAATACAAATGGAACCCCCAACAGTGATAGGATGCTCTTGCCTTGCCGTGTCACGAAACTCTGCGCTTTCTCACTGGTCTCTGCTGGTCTTTGCTGGTCTTCACTGCATAGAGAGAAATGCTCCAAAGAACTTCTTGTGGTATTCTGATTCTCACAGTTTCCTCTGATTTGTGCCAATTCAGTGGAGTCTTCAGGCTTCTATTGGATCACATCACTGCTACTGATTCGGGTTTTGGTTTGCTATTAAACTGGACTGCTTGTATCCTGACAATGAAGAGTAGAATCTCCTTAAGGAACTCCTTCTAAACAGGTTCACAACATCATTATCATACTAACCTTTTTTTTCTCCCTACTTCTGGTGGGTGGGTGAGAAGGGAGGATGAAACATTTAAGAACTCTAAATAAAGTAGGTTTTGAAAAATGTAAGCCTACACAAGCCATTAATGTTGTGAAGAGCACACTGAAGCACTACTCTCTAATAGCTAGAATATATGTACTTCAGGGTGATTTGGTAGACCTTATTTAATCACAGACTTCCAGATCTTAAGTGTAAAGTGATGTTGAAGATCACTGCACATGACTTCTTCATCTCACTTGTAAAAATATCTAAAATTCAAAGTATTTTTCCTAACTGGCCCAGTAACTCCAGGACAGAGCTGGATTGATGAGGCAGTGATATCGGGGTAATCTGAAAGAGTTAGTATGTGTCCCAAAGAGTTTTGTTACCCTCTGTAGAGAGCTGGACTAAGAGCTAGGAGAGTATTATACTTGAGAAGGGTTAGTTTGAAAATTCTAGAATGTGGAAGTTATCCAGAATCTCAGCAAAAAGCTTAGAAGAAGAGGAAAAGTGACTTCTGTCAATCCAATATAAAAAAATTGCACAAGTCTTTAGAGTATTGATGCCAGTGAGGCCAGAGTCATTTGAGAAGGATAATGGGTTGATGTCTCAATTCCTTCCATTTTCAGTTTTGAAATTCTGTTATTAGACAAATCAGCGTGAATCAACACAATCTGAACCTTGTTCAAGCAGGGAGTTTGTCCCTGGATGATTAGCTAACTGTTTGCAGTACATTTCTAAGTTCTGGGCAGCACATAATTCTCCACGCCTTGCCTTTCCTAGCCTTCTTAAGAACATCCCTAGGCCCTTCCTTGTCTGAAGAACAAATTAAGGATAACATCATGTACATATTGTACATTGTCCAAGTAATTTTCAGGTTTTAGAAATTTCTTAATTTAGTTGTTTGGAGGGCAAACATCCTGTTTTGTGTGAAACCTCCTGTTTTTTTTTTTTTTTTCAACAAAGCAAAAAATTTAATTAATTCGCAAACATCCTGAACTGATAGGTGGTCTGTCCATGAAACCCAGCATCGTAAGCATCAGTTAATGATGAGCAAGGGTGTAGACTTCTAGGGAAAAGGCAAACACTCTAAGTATACTTGTGTTTATCTTCTTTCTCATTTGCTGTATTTTGAGTATTATCAATGGCTTTAAAAGGAAAAGATAAATCATCTTCATTAATTCTTTTCATTAATTATTCCAAGAATTTTCAAATTATTGCACAGCATTAATTATTCCAAGAATTTTCAAATTATTGCATCCTGAGATTCCAAAGGATGCTTTTCTGTTTCTGAGTCAAATACATATGTGTATTCATGCCATGGGCAATTTTATCTTCCATAACCCTTTTGAATATCTGTCAGTTGCATAGTCATTTCATCTTAATGTTTCCATTTGCAATGTTTTGGTTTATTACATGCTTTGATTACATAGTGCCGGAATATTAAGTGTTTTCATATGGTTTAGTGACCTTTGTTGGGATTTTTTTTCTCCTCCTCATGATTTGCCTTTCGCTAAAGTATGTTCTGTGCTTTGGTCTATTCTTTTCTCTTTATTGATTTATAGGGTTTACTTATGTGGCTGGTTTTGCTACCATTAACCTTTGTGTGTCAAGCTTCTGGCGAATCCTTTTTTCCACCTCAATCACCTCTGCTTGCCACTTTAACAACCCAAAGGTTTTTATTTCTCACATGGCCTAATGTTTTAGTCTGTTATGGCTTTCGGTTTGGCTTATACTGTTTTAAAATACTCAAATATTCTCCTAAATTATCTTCTGGTGCTATGCCTGTCCACATAGGTTATAAATCACATTGATGAAGAGGACAAACTCCAGAGCCAGGATGTTTGGGTCAAATTTTAGTTCCACGTGTTGCTCACAGAATGATCTTGAACGTCTTGAAAGGGGCACAATAATAATTCATATATCAAAAGCTTGTTAGAATTAATAAATGTATTTGTTTGGCATATTTAGAACAATCTTCCTATAAATAGTAGCTAAGTAAAGATGCTGAACATCATTTTTCTTGGAGAAACTATTTGGAACATATTGCTTGGCACATAGTTCAGAGCTCTGTAAATAAAAAGTTAATCAGTTCACACAGAATATCTTTTTGCATTCTTTCTTTTCATTAGTTATTTATGAGTGAGTCTGTCAGGCCACAGGGTGCATCATCATTTCAGCAACTTTTTGCATAAATAGCTGTTAGGATTCTCCATGGATCTTGAGACTCTTGGATGTAACATGTGAAACAGATTTGCAGAAAGATGTAAGGTAAGCTAGGGGATGGTCAAACATGGAAATTACTCACATATGACAACATGGCCACAATTCTTTAGAAGGCAATTATCACTTGTTAGCCCAAAGGCATAGAAATGAACCATATATCATTTTCTCTCCTGTTTTACTGATGTACTTTCATCTCACAGCCTCTACCCAGTAGTTTAATGATGATTTGTGTAGTTATTGGAGAAAAAAACCTTCCCATTCTATTACAACAAATAATTCATAAACCAAATGGTTGGATATGAGAACTTTCTTCTTTGCCCTGAAGGATCTTAACAATTTTACAAGAAAGAAAAGAATGAAATTGAAAAGACATAAAATTCCAAAAGCCCAAAGCTGTCTGTAATGATAGAGCTGCTAAAGTTACTCAGAGAACTGCGGCCAGGAGCCAGGGTGATGTAGTCAGATGCGTCAGACACCGCTCATGTCCAGTCTACATAGACTCAACTGATGATGTCTATTCCTCCTGCCATTCAGTTCACTGGAACTGACAAAGTCTCTCACAGGAGACATCTCTGCAAACTGGAAGTATTAAATCAGGTAATTAGGGTTCACATTTTCCTGAGACTCTAAGGGCAATTTTGCCTTGGCTGCTTCTTATTCATATATATATAGATATGAATAGCTTTTAATGGTCACTGTCAGTCCTTGAGATGTCTTGATTTGTGGGCACATTAGTACAGTCTCTGGCTTTGTCTTCATATGACTTTCCCTAAGAGTGTATATAATCTCTCCTTTTAAAAACCTCTTATAAATATACCAGACCTTGGGTTTAAAACTCATCGTAATCCAGAACAGTATCTTCTCAGTATCCTTATTCCATTGAAGGAAAGATGACTTGCCAGTTAAGAGTTCTTTTTTGCTGATCTTGGAGAGGACCTGCATTAGCTTCCCAGCAGAAGGATGTCGGTCCACAACCGACTGTTAATTCTAGTTGTAGAGAATGCAATACCCTCTTAAGGCCACCAAAGGCATTGAAGCATGTGTTACACATACATACATACATACATACATACATACATACATACATACATACAAACATACATACAGGCAAACATTCACACATAAAAACAAAAATACAAACATTTTTGCTTTGAACATTTCTAATTGCAAATGAGTTCCAATCTGAGGCTTGGGGAAAATTCTTTTAGAGGGAATACTATTCACTGCATGTTGGAACCTCCACAAATTGAGTTTGAAACTGAAAAGGGAATCTGGGGTAAGGGCAAACGTTTGAGTGTTCATTAAAGTGGAGAAATAAAAGAGAAACAACACCAGGAAATCAGGAGACCACGAAAACAAATCCAAGCACATGAATATTCACTTGGTAGGCAGAAGAAGGGGAATGACACCTGTAGGAGGAGCTGGAGAGATGATGATGGCTCATACAGAGGAGTGGGGTCCAGGTCCAGCACACTCGTGACAGCACATAACTTCAGATCTGTCTTCTAGCCTGTTTAAAGGACCAAGCACGCATGCAGTACATACACTCATGTACAAAATATTATACATATAAAATAAAACAAAACTATAAGGTGCCTATAGGAGCCAGAAGAAGATATAAACATGTAGCCTTAAGGAGAACTTAAAGTACCAAGTCACAGAATCTGCATGGTTACAGATGGCCAGGACTCACTGTGCTACAGCCCCGGCCATTCCCCTCTGCAGTTCTTCAATTCATAAGTAGATATTCCCAATCCATATCTGTTTTACAGGTGGAAAGTGTGCTTCTCTGAATAAGAATGAGTCATATAGGCTCATATATCTGAATACTCGGTGCTTAGTTGATGGAACGAACTGTTTGTGACAGATTAGGAGGTGCATCACTCAGGGCGTGCTAAAGGTTTCAAAAGCCCATGTCATCCCCAGGTAGTGCTCTCAGTCTCCAGCTTGTGGATCAGATGTAAGATCTCAGCTATTGCTCTTGAGTGTCTTGATTGCCCCCACCCCCATTATCCACCATGACATTCATGAACTCGCCTTCTAGAACTGTGTGCAAGGTCATGCTGTTTCTTCATAGCCATAGAAAACTAACAAAGACAGAGAGATTGGATTTTAGAAGTTTTACGTATTTTGCACAAGACCCAAGAGCTAATTTGTAATTAAGGTAGAATCTGAACCCACATAAATCTGATTTGCAAAGCGTCAGCTCCTTTCCTTATTGTTCTCTTCACAGCACCCTAACAGGGAAGCATTTGAAGACAGGTAATGCACTGAGCAGTGCCTGGGCCAGTTCCTAAAATCCAGTTACCCATTCCATTCCATTCCATTCCATTCCATTCCATTCCATTTCTGTTCCTATCTTTTCCTTTCCTTTGTTTCTTTCTCCCTTTCAGAAGTGATGCTTCACTAAGATTCAACATCTGTCCCCTGACTGTCTTTGTAAATCTGGCTGCAAGTGATCAATAAAATAGGAGAAGAAACCACGATCCAAGAAATATAAGAAAAACAGTTTTAGGTTCAGAAACTTTGCTTTAAAATATGACTGGCTACACTGGAAGATGCCCTTTCCATTTTTCCCCATTTCTGACTTCTTCCTTTCAGTAATGCAGACACAATAGGGAGCATCACATTGGCCAGTTTTTAACCACGAGGCAACTTCTTGAATGAAAGCCAAGTATTAGTCAAAGAACAACAGAAAGACCAGAGGAGTCCGGGCCATTGATGTCACGAGAGAACTGCTCCAGTTGTTTCCAGGAAGAATTCTTCTCAGCCCTAATGACATGAAGAAAAATACTCAGCCAGGCCCTCATCTTGCTCCAGCCACTATTTTTTTTCTTTACTACTTTACAAGGAGTCCAACAAAGCGCCAGATTGGCATTGACTCCTCACAGCCTCCGTGGTGAAATTGGTGTTGACTCCTCACAGCCTCCGTGGTGAAAGCAAAGCCTTAGAGGGGAGAAGAGGGGGTCAGCCCTGTGCTAGGACACAGGAAGGACACAGAATGGATATTAAACTGCCTGGCTTCAATGTTCAGGCTAACAGAAGAAGTGAGGCAGTGTTGACGGAGATTGAGGGTAGGAGGACCTCAAGCTGGGAGAGACTTTGAATCACTTTAACGATGTGCTAACATGAAATACTGGACCAAGTGCTGATCTTTGTACTTTTCCTACTCTGTACTATTACTTGTCTCTGGGGATAAAAGAAAAAAGAGGGTGGCATTTCTCCCGTTCTGAACATAAAGAACATTTGGGGTTTGTAGCTATGGAGACTGATTCCATTCTGGAAGTTCCATGCATACTGTTCCAATATCTTAGCAGTAACGAGAATTACCTGATGGCTTGTTCAACATGAAGAATGTAATTTTTTCTTCCTTTTCTGTACCTCAAAGGAGCTATGAAAACCTTACTTAACCTCGGAGTCTTCAGAGTAAATTTAAAGGCAGACAGACAACAAGGGAGACGTGGGGTAAATACTCCTGCCTGAAAGTTTCCTTTCTCCTCTGCTAGGTTGAAAGGAGAGAGATAAGGCTTGTGGGGAACTCAGTGGTTTGCAGTTTTGCCTTTGTGAGGTTTTCAATTAATTTCTCAAGTCAATTTCTCAAGTCAATTTCTCAGTGTATCTTCTATAATCAATATTCTCAGATTGTGATCATTAACTTGGTGTGGCAATCCCTAAACTGTTGCATCTTGATCTGTGCTCAAGTATGGGGGGGGGGTTGTGGGATGAATTGGGGCTTTTGCGAGGAGTAGCTTTAGTAACAAGATATCATAGAATTCATGTCCTCCTATCCAGGGTTCATATTCATGGGCACAATATACTTTATTAGAAAATGGTTTATCTTCTTGCGTATTTCCTGATGGAGATAATTCAGCCTAAGAGTTTAACACATATTATTTTGTATTCCATTGAAACAACACGCAAGGATCATTGCAAAATCTTTAACATCTTTATTAACTGAGAGGACATACATATCATATTCACATTTCATGTCTAAAATGAATAAACCCAAAGATTACTGGGAAAAGCTTGACTTTAATTTCTCAATTTTGCTTTTTTTTTTCTAGTCCCCTGTTAGATACCAGAGAGTAAGGACTGGGTCTCATACACTTTGCTGTGTATCATGTGAGGAGAATTGCTATTATATAGCAGAACCTCTATAAATGTGTGTTGGGAAAATTACTAAATGTCTGACTGGATAAGTCAGAGATGCCTAAGACACAATTTCTACAACCACATTGTTTAACATACATGGTACGCGTGTGTGTGTGTGTGTGTGTGTGTGTGTGTGTGTGTGTGTGTATGTATATACCATGTGAATACTATGTATAACTGTAGTATTAGGTTCTGTGAGTGGAATCAGTGATGAAGAGACAATGGGCTATACCTAGAGCCCACATACATATGTGTGATAATTCACATGTAACACCATACAATTGCTCATCTAATAGAGTACAATGCCAAAATGCAAAAGAAAGATGTGGTGGGAAGGAAACTAGAAACAAGTTGTCCTACAGAGTCAACTAATCTGGGCCTATGGGTGGTCATAGAGACTGAACCATCAACCAAAGAACATGCAGGAGCTGGATCTAGGCCCCCTACACTGGTAGCATTTGTGTAGCTTGTAGATAAATGTAGATCCCCTAACAATTGGAACAGAGGCTGTCTCTGACTCTACTGTCTGCCATTGGATCCCCTTCTCATAACTGGACTGTATGGTTGGGCCTTAGTGGGAGAGGATGAGCTCAGGCCTATGGTCACTGGATGTCCCAGGGTGGGGTGGTACCCAAGGAGGTCTTCCTCTTCTCTAAGGGAAGGGGGTAATTGTTGCGTGAATTATAAAGAACACTCACTCTAGTGCCTGCCATGTTCTAGTAACGCGGTTTCTCCACCCCAAAGTCGCCATTGTACCCATGCGGTGGCTGCCCAACTAGCTGTTCTCTTGCTGTTGCAGATCCTGCTCACATTCCCAGCCATCTGGCCCCTGTGGTAAGCTGTCACAAAACCCCATAACCTGGTAAAATTAAAGCTCTCGACTTGTAATTTATCAGTTAAATTTATATTAGCAAATTTTCAATCCTCAAAGCGCACCCACACAATGAACTCAGAGCCACTTGATAGTCGTATAAGCTGCCTATATAGATTGGACAAAATGTCCTGTGACAATCCATCCCTTATATGATATTCATAGTTACTTGTGGCTATTTAAAACCACTCCATGAATCTGATTCATCTTTCTCTTCCTCTGTCTTCCTTCCTTCTCCTTGTGTCCCTATCTCTCCAGTGTCTCTGTACTGTCTCTGAAACTCTCAGCCCACCTTCTTTTTCCAATCACAGGTTCCAGCCTTATCTTGTGCCTGCATATAGACAGCAATTCACAGGTAATGATGGAGATATTTGTAAGGATAGGACTGGGAGAATAGTAGGGAGGAGAGGGTTCAATTGGGATGTAAAGTGAAGAGAGAGAGAGAGAAAGAGAGAGAGAGAGAGAGAGAGAGAGCCTTCTCAAGCAAACAAATGTATAAGGTACAATTCCTATAGTAGAGATATGGAGCATTGAGCAGAATTTGAATTGGTTCTTGAGAGAAACCTAAGCTAGAAGTATGAATCAGGACTTCATTGGCACACTAATGAATTCCTAAATTGAAGCAATAAGACTTAGCCTAGCTGAGGGAATGATTGCTCAGTAGTACTTGCTTTACAAGCATGAGCATAGGAGTATGGATCCCCAGATAGGAGTGTGCCCCATGTAAAGTCAGGCATAGTAGTGTGTGGCTATAATCCTAGCACTCCTACAGCAAGATGGGAGCCAGAGACCAGAGAATCCCTGGAAGGTTTCATGCCATGTAGCTAAAATTGCTAACTTCAAACACCATATAAATACTGTTTATTAAGGGAAATAAATGCCTTGAATTCTCCGTACATCAAGCTCAATCATAGCAGCAGGAAAAGCCAAAAAAGAGAGCAGGTATTTTCTTCTTATGATTAAGTTTATTAAAATCCCCAGTGAGGTTGTCAAATGTTCCCCTAAGGGCATGTTCTATTGCATAAGTGTGTGAAGGGAAGTGTGCAGGAGTCTCTTCTGCTTGTACTCATTCAAGGATCAAAACTTAAGGTGACCTCAGTCACTTTCCAGAGAGGAGAGGTGAAGAGATGAGATCCCATGAGCCATAATGTCTAGTTGAGTAGTTCTCAACTTTCCTAATGAGATGACCCTTTTATACCTCATGTTGTGGTGACCTCACCATAAAATTAGTTGCATTACTATGTCATAGCTGTACTTTTGATACTGTTAAGAATCATAATGCAAATGTCTGATACTTCAAATGGTATTAGGTGACCCCTGTCAAAGGATTGTTTGACCCTGCCCTCTAAAGGGGCTACAACCCACAAGTTGAAAACCACTAGTTTAGAACCTTCTTGCATTTTCTCTCTCTCTCTCCTCCGCCCGGTAGCTGTGACATTATAATTTGTCTCTAAACTTCAAAACACATTGTTGTTTATGTAGAGGGCACATTGCAGTGGCACCATGTCACAGACTATTTCCTGAGAATTCTTGGGTGCATGTCATAGAGTTATTGTGATTTGCTCCTCTTGAGTTCCTCAATGTTACTCGAAAACTCCATCTCTATTAGTGAACTTCTCTTGAACTTACCACATTTTTATTGTAGAAACACAAAAAAACCTTTTCATCCTTGCTGACCAAATGTATTTTTCTCCAAATATTAAGTCGTCTATGATCTTTAGCCATTGTTTAAAAAATAACAACAGAAACATGCCATCTTCCTTCCACTAAGTGGGAGATTTCCCACTTGCATATTATTTCAGAACCTAAATAAATAACCTCATTATGAGTTTAGATTTGTACCCAGCCTCAAGAACAATCAAACAAGAATTAAAATAATGCATACAAGGAAAGTTGAGGAGAATGTCACAATCAAGTCTAAGGATATATGGCAATTGAGCGTATTATGGTATCTTTGATGATAACTTGGAACAGAAAAGTTCACCAAGTTAGGCTGAAAAAAATCCATAGAGACTATCAACTTTAATCAGTAGTAACATGTCACAGCTGTCCATCAAATTTGGAAGATAGTAATAGAAATGTAAGGGAGCTTTTAATAATGTTATTTTACTTTTCCTGTAAGATTATAAGCATTTTTAAGATAGTCTCTATTAAAATACTCTTTAATACTCCTTCAATGGAAATCTTAAAAATTGAGATTAGAGTCTCATCTTGAGACCAGCAGAAGTAGAACTAACTCTCTTCCTCTTTCTGTATCTGTCTCAGAGCATGTAACCTAGTAACCTAGTAACCTCCAACCAGGTGGCTACAAGGTAGTCAGTCAGTCATATATCCCAGCACCTGGCATTCTTTCCCATGTAAATAGAGCACCATCAGCACCTTAAGCCTTCAGCTTATGACATTTTCCCACCCTGTATATTCCCACTCTGTTCCCCCAAACTATATAACCCATGGTTCAACCCAAATAAAGCATATGTGCCTAAGTCCACCCCAAATAAACATATATGCACAATGTCTCAGATAGCTGTTTCTTTGAGGATGGTCAGAGAAGCACCCCCTCACTCCCCCTTCCTATTCTAGACTCTGCTTCATCCTTGCAACCTGCTGTGTAGCAGTGTCTGACAGTCCAGAGGGAAAAGCAGACCCAGACGCCATCTGTTTCAGGCTTCATCCAGTCCTCTCCAAGCCTGTGCAATGGCAGAGTCTGGATACACAGAGAGGAGAGGAAGAACCTACCTATACAATTTATCCATTTAGTGCGTAGAATACAATTTTAGCACATGAGTACAGCCATATGATCAAATTATGGAATGTTCTCAATTCTCCTTTGAGATTATCATTGATACCAATCTTTACTTCTCACTTATCTCAATAATTTAACATGTGTTTGGGAAGATATTACAAATCTTGATGGTATCATGATGAATATGAAATGTTCTTGCTCTCCAAGAAGTTCTCCGAGGCAGGCATATGTGTTCATACCTGTTATCTCACCACTGCAGAGGCTGGAACAGGAATTGTTTAAATTTGAGACCAGTTGAGGCTGCATAGTGAGGATCAGAACATCCTGGATCACATGTAACATTCCTACTTCAGTGAGCAAACAAGACAAGCAAACAAACACCATCATTTTAGAGAAGAAGATGAACAAACCATTAATGATACGTCCTATAGTGAGAAAAAGTGCAAGGCACTGGGCAGGGCTCGGGTGAGGAACCCAACATCTAATAAAATGAGACCACTGCTGAGAGATGACTGTCTGACATTGGATGGAATGGAAGTGTTGGATAAGGCATTCAAAGGATAGAATTATAAGGACCATTTTTCAGTGCTCTCTGCTACAGCCTGAAGTGATACAGGAATAAAGTAGCAGAGAAAAACCTGGATCTAGGCTTTCTGTGTATGCCAAATTTGAAATCATTTTTACGTGAATGCCCATAGCACCATTATTTATAATATTGAAACCTCAAAAATATCTGAAATACTTGGATGAATAAATGAATGGCAGCCCATGCAGCAGATGGATAGTCAAGCTACATGACTATTGGTAGCTACAACAACATAGAGAGAATGAAGCTCTCAAGGAAAGATTTAGTACCTACAATTCCAACTCTGTAAACATATTGAAAATACAAATTAATCAACAGGGACAGCAAGCAGACAAATGTTTGTGTTTGGATAGTGTAGCTGTTGTGGGGTATTGGAGAGAGACAGGAAACTTCACTGTATGATAGAAATGGTCATTATCTTGACCATGGTCCCTAGCTCCTTATGAGAGAACAAATGGGTTAAAATTCATCCAACTTTATTTTTTAAATATGTGCTATTGTATATGAGCTATGTTCCCTCATAAACATAGGTTTTAGAACGGTAACCCTACTCTAGTGATAAATTGTATCATCTCTCTAGGTAGCGAGGACCTGTCGTTTAGTGAATGCTGACATGTTCTCCAATAATGGACCATAGATGGAAGCCCAAGGAAAGCTCTTTGTAGGGCAGACTCATCTCTCTAGTGCCATAGCTCTGTCTCCTTGCTCACGCTGACTGTGTCAGTCCACTGTGCATCTCTTCCCCTGAGATAACTTGATAGTCAGTGTCTTTTTCCTTTTACAGGTTACAGGTACTTTTTCATCTCAGTTAGTGCTAGGTACTGGTTGCAGTGACTGTAATAAGATATTAGTATTAGTGTAACCCTACCTGCCACAGTCACAAAGGCCCGGGGGGGGGGGGATAGGTCTTATCTGTAAGAAGGCTTGGGCAGAATATGTAGGAATGGGGAGTTGAAGAAGTACAAATTGGTGGTTAGTGTTTTAAGAGAATGATAAACGATTAAATCCTATCTCTGGCATTCCCTAGCTTGTCTCCAATGTAACCCTTACCTAATTCAGAATTAATGCCGTCCTATTCTGTATTCCCTTAGCCTTTGTGTTCACAGTGTTTACCTTCTTGTAGACTACAACATCTTAAAGACAACAGTAATTTAAACTAAGACAGAGATAGACAAACATCAGGTTTAAAAGTCAGACAAAGGTAGAGTCAGGTTTTTAAAAATACAATTATGCAATTTAAATTTGTCTGAAGTCATCGTAATGCTTAAAATTATGAAAACTAACTTATTTTCTGCCTTTACCTAAAATATAATATAATTTTATTGTCTTATTATAAAATAATGCTTTCCTTACCCAACATTTATTTAAATATTACTGAAATATATAACAGCAGAAAATCATAAGTCCCTTTCTCATCCCCGCCACCCCTCAGAGAATGAGGATAAATTGTTATTCATGTTCAGTTGTCTCAACCCTTTCCAAGATCACATTCAGAAGAAAGTGGAAACAATCACAAAAATTGAAAGGTTCAGACGTGTGGTGAGTGAGAAACAGAACCAAGCTTCTTATGATGAATAATTGAAGTAAATGCCACATTGACATCATTTCCAGTAACGGGTAACACCCTTTGTGAGTTAATGGCAGAGGAATTAGGGAAGCTTTGCCTAATCACTGCCATCCTTTAAAAGCTCACTGTTATCAGCTCAGTAAAAGTTTTTACTTTCTAAACTTTATCACCTTCTAAGCCTTTAGTCTAAATTCTCAATACTTTTGCATAGAACTGTCAAATTTATTGGTGAACAGTTACATTTAGATGTTGGCTCCTTCCTTGTGAGTGACAATTATACATCCATTTATTTTATTGATTTGTTCATCTCAATGTTCTCCAAAATCATTAGAACCATGAAAAATTAAAGCATAGAAAAAATCATGCATATTGTTCAGTCCAAATTTAATTTTTACAGATATGGAAAGCAGGTCCTAAAGGGAGAATTATTGAACCACACTCACACAGCAACTTATGTCAATATTTAATGCAGAAACAGATTTTCTATTCTCAAAAAGCTAACTTTCTTTTTTTTTCAATATTTTTATTAGATTTTATTTTCTTAATTTACATTTCAAATATCCCGAAAGTTTCCCCCTCCCCCTGCCCTGTTCCCCTGCCCACCCACTCCCACTTCTTGGCCCGGGTGTTCCCCTGTATTGGGGTATATAAAGATTGCAATACCAAGGGGCCTCTTCTAATGATGGCCGACTAGGCCATCTTTTTCTTCCAGAATGGTTTACCAAACACAGAACATGGGTTAAGATTTTTTTTCCTATATGACCATGTTTAATAATGAAGTTGATTTAGATATAGTTGGACACCTATACTCTTCACTCCATAGCAATTCTATTTCTTCATAATAAATTTTTCCACCATCAAAGCATAAAAGATATAAATAATTTTCTTGCTTGTGATCATATAAATCTTTTTCTTGCTTGTGTCTTGGTTTACAGTTACATGTGTAACTACTGCAACAAAATACCTCTCAAAAGCAACATGAGGGAAGTAGGGTTTTTTTTGTTTGTTTACAGTTGCTGGGAATGTGCTGGAAAGACAGAGTGGCAGGAACTTGAGGCATCTGGTCATGTTGCACCGCAGAGGGAGACTGATGCTGATACTCAGGCTGCATTCTCCTTTTTATTAAGACTAGAACTCTAGCTTTCAGAATGATGCTGACCACAGGACAGTTGAGTGTTCTCAATTCACTTCATCCTATCTAGGCAATCCTTTACACTTTTCCCGACAGACTGGCCTTATCCAGATAATTACTCACTCCCATGTCTAGAAGCTTGTCTTGTGGTTGATTTCCTGTCCTATAAAGTTGATAGTAATTTTTGACCATCACAATTCCAATCCTTATTAACTTGAACCTACCACCTTTAAGCAATAACCTTCCTTCCTATATCTTCAAAGGTTCATGGCTATCCCATTACCCCAAAATCCATTCCAATTTCAAAGGTCCCAACAGATTTTAACAATTCTAAGACTATTTAAAAGTTAACAGCCCAAGTCTGATCTGAAACTTACGTAAATCTCTTTGCTGCAAATTCTCAGTGAAGGGAACCAGGTTTCTCTTCAATTGCCTGGTATCTTTACTAATTGTTGATATTTTGCATTTGTCTGTACTCTCTTTGTCCAAAATTTTAAAACTATTCACATAACTTTCCCCAGTAAAATCCACGCTATTTTTTTCCATATTCACCATTTTCTTACTTTCACTGTGGACCTGGATGAGAGCCATGAACAGTAACCATGATATACATGATTCCCATGTGGTTTGGAAGTGTTCTCTGTCAAATTAGTCTTCTATCTATGTATTCAGCTTCATACAAGTTCTCAGAACATAGCAGAATGTAGCCAAATTTCTTACCAAAATATACTGTGAAGAATTCCTAACTCAGTTCCAAATAGAGTCACTGGATCCCCTTGACACCTCATGGGCCAGACTTCTACTGCCTTTTCTCATCATTCTTGTTTCTCAAACACTCAGGAAAAAAATGAGTTTAGCATGCCAGGGCTTCCCTAGCTCAAAGCTTTAAGTTCTACATTCATCCCACAAAGAAGTTACAAAGACCTAAGAAGAGTAAATAGTGACGTCTACACATATGTACACATAGGAAAACACAATTAATAATGGTCAACTTCAGGTTTACTTTCTTTTCAAGGCAATGAGATTGACATTGCAGAAGACATTGTGAACATCAGATACCCCACAAGGCAAATAATAATCTTCAAAATTAGATGCTTGAACTGTAAATTGATTACTTAATATTTGAGTTAATAAAAGATCAAAAATCTTTCATTATTTCCCCAATGAGCCCTTTGGATTAAATATTATCAAAGATCATGGTGAGCTAGGCTCTGTCTTTTTAAACTTGGTTTATATTCTATTGCATAGAGCCTGATGTAGAGATTAGTGCTTAATGAATTTCAGATGATAGATGGCAGTTTAATTGGAATAGAGGAGCCTATAAATGTCATGACTATAAAAATAGCATGGAGATCATGGTACAGGAACTTCTGTGGTCCCATCTCCTCCATAATGTGTATGTATAGGTGTGTTGTTTTATATAACAAATGGAATTATAAGTTAACTATCTTGAGAAAGGGACAGTATACTGTCCCAGTATAATCACGAAAGCCTTTGTAAATAGGAAAGCAGAGGCATGAAATTCAGAGGTAATGCAATGATGGAAAAGAGCTGTCAGAGTCAGGGGAGGAAGGATCCACCAGGCAAGTATGAGCCAGCTCTAGAATCTGGAAATAATATGGAGACACATTACTGTCTCAACCATACAGATGGAATGCAGCCTTGTTGACCTACTATAAACCTCCAAGTGTGCAAACCATAAGCCAATAGACTCCTGTTAACTCATTAAAAATTCTCTGTTTGAACAGACTAAAACACTACAGGCTTCTCCATCTTAGCATCACACTGCCATTTGGGGACATTCAGCATCTGAACTTGTGCATGGATATAGTAAATCCAGGAGAACTATAATAAACCACATGGTTATAGCTGAAAGTGGAAGCTCATAACTCTTCTCTCCTCTGCTGTTACCTTTCTCCTCTTCATTTCTTCTTGAGCTATATGTAATTGCACATGAATGTCTCAGGTTGCCAAGCCATTTGAACATTAGTATTGCATTTGAGTCTGCAGTGTTTTGAGGTACATTTTTAAAAGAAAGTTATTTCCCATGTACTTTTATGTGGCAGATGGAGTTTGTGTGACTCAATCTTGAGGTATTCACTTGTAAGAAATACAATATCAACTGCCAAAGACCAAATAATAGGCAATTTTTCCTGTTCATTTCAACCTATTGGATGGCACTTGTCCCAAGGATTTTAAAAAGGAGAAATAAAAATCAGCTTTGCTTTAAATTTACTTTTGTTTTGTTTTTAAGTGAGAAATAAAATGCAATAAAAATCTCACATCAGTAACAGAACATACAGATAATCTTAACTGCATGTAAAAACTTTCAAAACCAAAGATCCCTATGGAACCTGCAAGTCTGTCACTCGTGAGTATGGACATATTGTTTTACACAGCAAATGGAATTGTGAATAGATTACGGACCTTGAGAAAGGGCCATTTTATTGTTCCAGTGAATTCACAAATGCCCTTATAGACAGGGAAGCAGAGGAGTCCAATCTGAGGAGATGTAATGATGGAAAAGAGGTATCAGAGTCATGGGAAATAGAAAACACAAAGCAAGTACCAGCCTGCTCTAGGATCTGGAAGTGATATGGAAATACATCATTCTCTAGCACATTTGGATAGTCAGAGGAAGCAAAGCTGAATAGTATTTTCTTTCCAAATCATTAAGCTGGAATTCATGTATTTTAATTGTCATATTTGATTATTTTAAAAGTTTATATCGGATCAAATATAGACCCCAAGTTTCTTGAATCATGTAGATCCCAAGTTTCTTGAATCATGTGCTTAATCATGGTTTAAATTTTCTTTTTACAAGTTTAGTTATTGGCTAACAGTTGTAGGTTTTATCAAAGTCACAAGCAAGCTACTTCCAAGCTGTGTCCCTGAGCAGTCTGGAATGATCAGCAAGAAATGTTCGGAGACATGACCAAATGCATTTTCCAGAACCAGTAGCTAATCTTTGGGCATACAGTTTCAGAACCAGGATTTTTTTCTGTTTCTTACACACCCACATTTTTATCTACTGAGATTCTTCCCAGTCGAAGTGAATATAGAAGCTAAATTAAAAGGTTTTCTTGACTGAATGTTCCCAATACATGGATACAATAAATGTCTCATGTGATTGTTAGAAAAATTATCCAAGTTTGATCACTGCATTTTTACTCCTATCAAAATAATCCACTGTGCTCCAAAACACACTATTATGCAATGACAGGAAGAGGTCTCCCTGAACACAGATTCTCAATAATTCCAAAGCCATAAGGAAAACTGATCAGCTAGGTTTATCCTTCAACAGTATTCACCTGCCCAAAAAAACAGAATGCCAGAGTCTCCAAGACTCAGCAACAGGCTTTTCCCGTCTCAGATGGCTTGTCTGATCTCCACAGTGTTTAACAGTACATTCCCACCACTCTATGCTTCCTTTCTCTAAATATGTCAATAATATTGATTAAGCGATAGTGTAGTGAAAGATTAAGGAATCCATGCTCTGTGCCTCTACTCTCCTTCCCTAAGCAATTGCTCATTTGGAAAACAATCTTTCTGTCTTACTAACACTGCTCAGCAGGGCACTCCACGCAGCCAATTGCAATCAATTTGAGTTGATATGTGAGATGAAGTCTAGCACACTTCCCACCTTTCAGCAGCAGCTTTTTCTAAGGACCTAGTAGACTCCCTGTCTCTTTTCAGCGGGTGCTCATTTCAAGCGGACACAAACATAGCAGAATTCTGTCTCTGCAATGATGACCAAGGCAATGTACTTGTGTCCTGTGGCTCTGTTACCCAGTATGTCACAAGCACAGGCACACATTTCTTTCTATGGAAGCACAATCACAAAGAGAAATATTGAAGAGTTAGTTCAAGGTTCATATTTATTAAGGCAATGCATTGCACTTGCGTTTCCTTGTCAGAGATCTGTTGTCCTTCGTTGATCCTAAGAGTGATGAGAAGGAAGGCACCTGTGTTGGTTAGCCCTGCTTGCAGCCTAGTAAAGCGCAATAAATATTGAATCAGGACATGCACTGTTAACTGAAGCCTGGACCCGCAGAAGGCCACAGTTCTTCATGTGTTTACAGTGTATCAGGCTGTGGACCATGCATTCAATTCTCATCTTTCAGAACTTAAATGCTTAGCTATCTTCTGTTATGCTTCCTTGTCTTTTTGTTGTTGTTGTTGTTGATTTGTGTGTTTTTAGAATGTCACCAGGACATAACTCAAATGTTTGTCTCATTTCCTTCCTCTCTATCTCTCTCTCTATCTCTCTCTCACCTTCCTTTCTTTATTTCAATTCTCATGGTACTATTAATCATAGAAAACTTCCAAATCATGTGTCAAAAGTACCTCTAAGAATTGTATACACATTTCATTCAAAACATATTTTTATATTGCTTTCTGGGGAGCTATCAATTCGGTGCTTGCTGATTCGTCCTGAGCAACTTCTACTTTAGTTTTACTGAGATGTCTACTGAAGGCTTTGAAATACAGTATGTGCCGCCAAATCCAAAATGTGTAATAGAAACAAACGCAAAGAATGAATTTATTAAGGAGGAAAAAGTTGATCTCTTAGCTCCGTGAAGATTGGGAAACCAGTGCATTCTTTCATCCTGATGCTATATATCAACCAGATATCGTTTTATGTAAAGCCTACCATGCATGAAGCCACTCATGTGGGCAACCTGGGGGATGATGCAAACTTACAGGTTTGTGCTATTTTAACATTATACATTGCGATTCAACATTAACTGCCCACTCGCTACTCCACTCACTGGCTACTCATTCTTTGTACTTGCCTCAGACAAAGGAAGTCATTTGTTAGCAGTTTTCTCACTCTATGTATGCAAGAAAAAAAAAAACCAAACAAAAAAGAAACCAAACCTCCAAATATACTCCTGATCTTCCTCATAGGTTACTGACTGTGTCCCCTTGCATGACCTAACTTGCGTTTTTGTAATTGTACAAACTTTGTAATTTTCTAATACTGTCCTCTCTCTTACTGCCATCAGAATGATCTCTGCAAAAGCTGGATAGTCCCAGAGCTCTGCCATGATCTGTCTATAAGGCTGAATGGGTCCAGGGCTCTGCCATAATCTGCCCATAATGTTAGATAGGACCAGGGCTCTGCCTTGATCAGCCCATAAGGCTGGATAGGACCAGGACTCTGACCTCTGACCTGATCTGTCTGTCTATAAGGTTGGATAGGACCAGGACTCTGACCTCTGACCTGATCTGTCTATAAGGTTGGATAGGACCAGGGATCTGCCTTTTACTTGATCTTTCACAGCTCTCTGCTAATCAAGGAAATTCAGGCAGAAATGTTTTTGTTGAAGCACAGGGGAGACTGGCTCAATCTGGCCTCTGCCTACATGCCTGGCTTCACATTAACCAACTTCTTCCTTCACAGCATCCTCTCCTACCTCAGTTGCAGATTCTTCTAATCTCTAGATTAGACACTAGGTTGGGATTTTCCTGTCGTGACTCCTTGCCTGTCCCATTCCCAGTTGTCCCTACTCTCTGTGTGTTCTTTATCTTCTATAACAGAGATGCTAATGTGCCCTGTATCTGCCCTTTCTGTATCAACTATTACTCATCTAGCATGCCTTTTAAAACCTCTGGTACCTAAACAGAAGACTTCCTGAAGGGCCTGAATATGTCTCATCCATGGTTATATTCCTGGCACCTAATTCACTGGAGGAATGACATACACATTTAATGGAAGAGAAAATAAATGAGCAGAGACAAGCATGGTAGAAAACCAGGTGTGTTTATCAGAGGCAGGCTTATTGACCCACCACACTAATCCTAGGAGAAAGGAGCATTCCCAGTCAGGGGCATATTTAGGACTCTTTTCTGACAGTTTCCAGGATTACTGGGCTGGGTAAGTTAAAAGATATTCAGACCACCTTGAACTAAAGAGGCTCTGTCATCTTGCAGATCCACTTACAGGGTCCAGCAAGACAGTTTTTTGAAGCCACCCACCCTGAGAGAGGTGGCCATGGGAGAATGGCATCCAGGATTGCAATTAGAGCTAGAGGAGAAGAGGAGGAGACAGGGGTCAGTGAACCAATCAATAATCAGCAACTCCTCCCCCACATCTGCCAGGAGGGAGGTTGAAGCTGTCTGCTTGAGGATGGCTCTCATCTTAGGTGGTGCGCTCCTGCCATCTAGTGGCTCTGCCACACTTTGCAAGCATGCCTTTAGCAGATATGGCTCCAAGAGCTGAAAAATCCCACAGCTAGATTTAATGCAGTGCTCAAACCTGGAGTAAGTCACCAGGAAGACCCACAGTACTTCTGGGGTTTCTTTGTCACTGACATTTAAGAAAGTCTTTATGGATGCTGACTAGAAAATGAATCTCTCATCATAGTATTAGTCAAGGCTAATATCAGATATATGAACGCTACCTTTTATTTCATGAGGAAATAGGATGTGATTTTTAGCTTAGGGTTAAATCTCTCTCTCTCTCTCTCTCTCTCTCTCTCTCTCTCTCTCTCTCTCTCTCTCTCTCTCTCTCTCTCTCTCTCTCTCTCTCTCTCCTCTTTTCCCAAATGGTTCAAAATGTGTTACAAATACTGCCTAGAGATTGTCTTTTCCCCCAGCAGCAAACTGGATAATTGCAAAACAGAAAGGAAGAGCTGAGAATGGTGTAGCTGAGGCTTGCCAAGATAGTCAGAAATGACAGCGTGGAGACTAAGCAAGGAAAACATTTCAAGGACCAAGGCTGACGGGAGATGAAACTGCCGCAGGCTTCCCAATCCTCAGGGAAACTGGCAATCTTATTGCTTTCTTCTTCTTTTCTTCTTCTTTTTTTCTCTGGCGCCCCAAAGGTAATTCATTAAAATATTAATAGCTTCTGTTTGCTCTGGGGCAGTGAACTGGAACAGATCCAGCTGTACAGGAAACTAACGATATGGGGAAGATACAGATCTTGACCACGAACACTCTGTGTCTGAGAAAATCTATCCTGTAGCAATTTGGAGACAGCCAGCAAACAACTAGTCTAACCTTCAGCACTACTATTTGCAGATAAATGGCCTCAGGCACAAAATATATCACACACATGTGCATTAAGTATCAATACGAGTTCAGTTGTCATGATATAAAGTTTATGTAGTATGTTTCATAGAAGTTATTGCTAATGTGTAAAAGCATATTAAACTTACAATAATCCTCAGCAAAATAACCAAGCAATAAGGGCAAGAATTTTTAAAAGGTAGTGAGAAAGTTTTCAGGTTATATATTTACAATGTCCTTCTTTTGAAATGATCCAACTCTTTACATGTTGTAGCTTTCCATGACTGTAATGTGACCCTCTGATGAAACTTGCTAGGCACAAGTGGTTTTTTTTTTCCAACTTTTATTAGATATTTTCTTCATTTACATTTCAAGTGTTATCCAGAAAGTTCCCTATATCCTCCCCCCTCCCGGCCCTGCTACCCTACCCACCCGCTCCCACCCCCTGGCCCCGGCGTTCCCCTGTATTGGGGCATATAAAGTCTGCATAACCAAGGGGCCTCTCTTCCTACTGATGGCCAACTAGGCCATCCTCTTCTATATATGCAGCTAGAGACACGAGCCCAACCATGAACTAACTAGGCACAAGTGTTTTACAAACAACATTTAATCATCTCCTAAGACTCTGGCCTTTTTTCTACATTATATGTTGAAGCAGGTTTGTTGTGTTTAGATAAATGTGTAAGTGTTATGTTAGGCTGTGGTTATTGTTTAAATCAATTGCTCAATCACACACACAGACACACATCAAATGCACAACACACACATCCATACACACTCTTTCCAAGGAAACTCTTCTTATGTTTGAAATATTTGTCTCATTGGATCAACACAAACATTAAAAACTACCTTAAGGTTAACAATTGCCTGAGAAATAAGATTTATATTAATCATTTAAATAAAATTTCAGGTCTGATACTTACAGTGTGTGGTGGTTTGAATACACTTGGCCCGTGGGATGTGGCACTATTAGAAGGTGTGGCCTTGTTGAAGTAGGTGAAGCCTTGTTGGAGAAAGTGTGTCACTGAGCAGGCAAGCTTTTGAGGTTTCCTCCTGTGTGCATGCTCTGCCAGTGTGGAAGAGAGCCTTCTTCTGGCTGGCTGTGGAAGACAATCTCCTTTTGTTGCCTTAGGATCAAGATGTAGAACTCTTAGTTCCTCTAGCACCAAGTCTGCCTACACTGCATGCTGCCATACTCCCCACCATAATGATGATGGACTAAATAAACCTGTGAAACTGTAAGCCATCCCCAAATAAATGTTTGCCTTTACAAGAGTTGCCTTGGTCATGGTGTCTCTTCACTGCAATAGAACCCAAACTAAGACACGGTGTATTCATAAAATAACACAATGGGCCCCCAATGTGAATCTATCTATCTATCTATCTATCTATCTATCTATCTATCTATCTATCTATCTCTCCATTTCTCTAGCTATCTATATCTATTTACCTATCAATCTATTTATCTATAGTGATTTACATGATACAGATAGAGATAGAGAGAGATAGAAAGACATTATCTGTGAGATGGCTTAGCGGGTAAAGAAATTGCAGTGCAAGCTTGGTGACCTGACTTTGATCCAAGGGCAAACCAGGGAACATGCATATCTACACTTGCATATCACGCACACACATGCAAATAATAATAATAATAATAATAATAATAATAATAATAATTTAAAATGAATTTTAAAAGAATATGTTTGTTGCTGGAAAAATTACCTTTGTTACCTTTCAGTTCCAAATATTATTAATAATATTCATGTTTTAAAAGCCAAGACTCAGACAAAACCCCTCTTGAAGAAAATTTCATGTTTTAAGATATGTTAGCTATTCAGTTTAGGAGAAAAGAATTTTAAACAATTTTATTCCTAAAGAGTTCTACTGTTCAGCCTTAAGTAGAATGGTGGAAAGAAATTCCCATAAGAATATAATGCTCAGTGGAGAAAGGTGCTTACTTCTCTTTCAGAAGTTTCTAGTTTGGTCCCCAGCAGCCTCAACTAACAGTTCCCAACTTCCTGTAACCTTAGCTCCAGAGACTCCAACAGCCCTTCCAGACTTTGTGGGTCCATGCTCTCACAAACACATACTACTCCTTAACTCTGTCTCTGTTTCTCTCTATATATCTGCCTTTCCACCCTCCATTCTTCTTTCCATCCCTCCTTCTTTCCCTCCCTCATTGCCTCCCAATTTTAAAATATAATAAATAAATCTTACTTTAAAAGAGAATATAAAGTTTTTAAGAAAAGAGTGCAGAAAGGGAGCAGAAATTATCCTTAAATCACAAAATAAAAGATGGCAAGCTTCCTCTAAATTTCCTTATTAATTCTACAATAGCAAGTAATTAACATACAATTTAAAATACAATTTCATTAAAAAATGGTTTTGACTAATCTGTACCTGGCATGTCTAAAGACCTGTCCAATAAACTGCGTAATTTTTTTCAGAACCAGAGATACTCTTTTATTGAAACTCCGTGATATCCGTGTCTCCTTTGAAGGATGCTCTGACTTTCCAGGCATGCACACTGCCTAATAGTATTTGATCTGGTCAAGGTCCTTGAGATTTGAATCCAGTTCTCCTTGCTGTTTGGGTTTGGGTCAATTACCAGTATTCTATGAACCACTTTTCCTTATTGGTCAAATGAAGATAAAAATGGTCACAAAAGAAAATGCAGGTTTTGTAAGACAAAGGTTATGAAAAAAGCAACACTTTTGCTCTTAGAGGAGGTCACAGCTTTCATTGACCCTGGAAGCTACAGAGAAAGGAGCGTCCGAATGAACCAGAAGGAACCTTAGTGCCTGTTCCTAAGGGGACATGCTCGCTCGGGCAAGAAGGTCCCAGTAGACAAGTCTGCACCAATTTATCTGTCAGGATCCTTGTCAACTGTGTCAAGTAAGAACACAAATCAAGTTTCTTAGTGTCCTACAATGAAGGGGTAAAAAATAATTTTAGGCAATGTACAGAAAGAGAAATTGGTTGCAGTCTGTTGTAGTGCAGTGAGTACAAGCTGGAACATGTAGGTCAAGACTGCCCACCCTAGAACGAGCAGCTTCGTGACCTTGCCACTGTTTATCCTCTTTCATGTTCTGCATCCTGGTTGATATGATGGAATAATTACTGGGTAGCTTTGACCCTGCTGACCCAGCGATCGTCAGTACTCATTATATGACGGAGACCTTATACACTAATTATCAGACCAACTGGCTGTATTACCTATACAAGGAAGCTACTATTGCTAAAACTCCCACTTTGTAAATGAGGTATGAGGAGTGTAAATTACTGAGGATTACTGGGGCTACTAAGATACTATAAGGAAGAACTGAGACACCAACACCAACATTTTAATTATGGTACTACTCGCCCGCAGACTGTCTCCTGCGCTGCCATCAGAACTGTCCAGTCTAGTCCAGGCTCAACGTCTTGTTGTCTTTACTTGACCCTTGATTTCCTCTGAAGCTAAGTGAGGAAACTGGTCTAGAATCAGGCTCAATGTGACTTTTCTCAAACACCCACTCGGATCAATTTTAACAGAAGTTCCCAAGAGCACTGTGCCCCAAATGATGCCAAAACTATGTATTGGGTCGGCAGGAAATGCTGCTGTGACTGAGACATAAGGGCTTGTAACACATATGACATCTCTAGGAAAGATAAATACCCTTCGAGCGGTTCTGCTTCGTTATAGAGAGCCTCCATTTGAATTAACAGAAGGATATTGGAAATGTGAGTGAGTCAGAAGTTTCCATTTTTTTTTTTTAGTTCTGTACATTCCATTCTCCCATTCTTCTTGTACATCACCTCCCTCCCCTATTTTAGCCATGCTGCACGCTGGGAAATCTGCCCCGCCCCCAAGTACTTCAGACAGTAGGACAAAGTCATTTGCATCTCACTCTGTTCTAGTGTTTTAAAATACCAAGGAAGAAATTGACTTGTCTCTCCGAGACATCTTTGTGATGAGGAGGAGCCAGGAGAGGGAACACACCTAATTATAGGTATTCCTACTTGGAATTATAAAGGCACAATTGATAAGAGAAAGGAAGTTCCCAGAACAAAAGAATGGCTCTCCCAAGAAGACAAGAAAAGGAGGTTAGGAACACAAAACAGTAAAGTCTTCATTGAAGACTGAAGACGCCAGGGGAAGAAAGAATTTCTGCCTTGGCAAAGGTTTTTTTCTTCTTTATAAAACATACCAAGCATGACCTAGACTCCGCCATCTGTAGAACCAGACTGATCTCACCCCTTATTAAGACCTGAAAGGGAAGCAATCCACATGCTTTAATTACCATGACTGTGAAGGTGAAGAAGAGCCTTCCTTTGAAACGGATTTTTGTATTCTTCCATTAATTGTATCAGGAAATTGAAGAGACGCTTGAGTTTTAGATTTGATTATCTCAACATAAATGTATTTTTGCTTCATTAGCAGTAAAATATATAAGGATGATGATAGACCATTCTAAGTATTATTTCCTTATTCCTGGTCTTAATCTCTATATTTAATAAGGAAGGGCCAGGTTCAATAAAGGGTGCATCTGGCTTCAAGTGATTAATCGATTTTTATAGAATGCACATGCTAGCAATTCTTCGGGAAATTAGACAAGACACCATGAATCACGATTCCCTGCACACACTCTTCAGCCCTCCCTTCCAGCTTTGCTTTTTACTAATCAGCTTCAATTGACTATCTCAGGGCATTTTTACAAAGGTGCATCCTATGTCTCTCACATCCTGAATTAATGCCGTGAATAATTAGCCCCAGGGACTGAGGTCTCTTTCATCTGCATGCAAGCCAACTAAATGGTTTTCCTTTACTGCTTGAAATGTGAGTCCCTTCCTTTCATCCCCCCCATTCTCCTCCTGGCTGCTGTAATTGGGATGTCAAATTGTATCATTCTGTAGGGAGCTGAACTTTCTGAGATTGGTCTGGGACAGACTTTTCTTGAGTTGGGGGGGCAATTTTTCTTTGTAATGTCAGTTCCAATTCCTCTGGGCAGGAGATGAATTAGTCTTGTGCATTAACAAGGGGGTAAGCTATAGCCAGCTGCAAATGCTGCAGTTCCTGATGAAATCACTGAGAAAAATGCACGTGTATATGAAGCTGTGCTGGCTCTGCAGAAAAGGAATGGAAGCCAAAAGGTAAAATAAACCCCTATGGACTCTTGTTGTCAGGGAATTTAGTTTCTCAACACTATGCATGGATCTCCTTTATTGCTCCATCTCCAGAGACTGCAGCAGGAACTACCAAATACCTGGTGTGTTTGCTGTCACTGCTGTTTAATGCTACCTGGGTAGGCCAGGCTGCTGATCACTCATGGCACCTTCCAGCTGAGCCCACATGTGTACTGGGACTGCCAGAGAGAACCCTACAGTTGATCAGAGTTGGCACACAAGATGGAACCTATTTGTAATTGCTGGTGTAGGCCATTGTAAGTGCTTAATAAATATTTGCTGAATGTAAAAATAAATGAGGACAAGATTGTTGGAATTAGGAGACCTTGTGCCTCTCTTCTCCCTTGAATTTAGAATGCATTTTGTTTTTTGTTTTGTACAAATGCTTCCAGCAAATTACAGCCAAAGAATTTACATTTAGACCCATCACCTTAATTTGACATAAATCAGAGCTATATATCTATTGCTAGAAATTTGAGATTATCCTAACATCCAGAATAAATGCACCTGACTAAACTTTGGTAGAGTGGGTCTCAGAATTTCCTTTCTTAGCATGAAGGTTGTGCACATCGATTTGGTTTGAAGTCAATGGGCCAGAACATACAGTTTACAGCATGAGTGCTGAATTAAAGACTGAGAGATTGTCAGCTCTGTCACAGACCTACTTCTGAAGGCAAGCTACAGCTGTTCAGTTCACCAAGGTAGTCCTGGGAACGGGGGCAGCAATAGGTAATGCTGGCCTTGTAAACATCTCTAACAGTTGCTTTGTAAGCATGATTATTGAGAGCAGAGCATACCGTCGGTCTTGGGGCATCTCTGTCACCACTTTAGACACCATCTACTCAGCTGCTCTTTTGGAGTGAATCTACATACGAGCATCACTGTGGCAAGCTGGAATAGATCAGAGTGGTAAACAAGTGGCCACCTACACATGGCACAGAATAGAAAAATACAATATAGCTTGTCACTCATAGTTGCTTCACTACTGGAAGAATGGGGGAAATATTGGAACACTATGGGAGAACGTCTGCAAACTTCAGTAACAACACCACACTGCTAGAATTAATTATTGTGAAAACTGTAAACTTCACCTTCGAAGATTTGAAAGACATTCCAAATTCTCAATGTAAGGCACTAAAACCACATACACACACACACACACACACTCACAGAGAGAGAGAGAGAGAGAGAGAGAGAAAGAAAGAGAGAGAGAGAGACAGAGACAGAGACAGAGACACAGAGAGAGAGACACACAGAGGGAGAACAGTATTTTCTCCTTGATGACCAAACTGCACTAATTTAACACACATTGACATGCAACATTTGGTAGGCTCTATGAAATTCAGACTTATATTCAGCCCAATAAAAAGCTCAAGGCAATGCATGGCTTGTTGGTTGTTGGGGTATTTCTATCATGTACAGGTCAATTTTTCTAAGAGGATCTTAGGCCACTTTAAAGCATACGAATATACTATCAACTTTTTAGATACATGCACACACACACACACACACACACACACACACACACACACAAAACCCTCATAAATTCAAAATCACAGGAGTCAGGATAGGTGCCTGTAGTAGAAGAAAGGAGTCTAGAAAATCTAATGAACTCAGTTTCCACCAGTTGTACTGACAAGCTTCAAAAGCCAAGATTGTTATTCAACAGACCTGGGAGGAAATTTGGATTAAGATGTTCTGAAGGTTTTACAGGACTCATGGAAGAAGAAAGAGGATGGCATTGTTGAACATCCAAAAATGAAGAAGTTTCCATTATCTTCAAGTTTTCACTCTGGCAAGATAATAAAGTGAAAAATGAAAACAAAAACAACCACAGCAGCAACAACAATAACAACAACAACAAACCAAGAATTAGAATAGAAACCCTGATGTCCTTGAATCAGCTTTAATCTGTCCTGGGTTGTTGGGGGAATGAAATACTGCAAGCCAAGGTGACGCATAGCAGTTCTTAGCCTTGGGTGTCCATCTGGTGCATGGAGATACTGCTCTAACAGGGAGCTTTTGGTCCCATCTCGAGAAGCTCCTTTCGGTTGGGCCAAAATGTTTATTCCCGACATATCAGTGTTATTTATGTTGATGCAGGGGGGAAGCACACAAGCCACTGATAAAAGATTGTTTAGTACCAGCCAGGTCACTGACCCCCTGGCACTTACAAAGCAATCCTTCTAATTCTATATTTCTGTTTTACATTTACTAGCAAGGGTTATTCTGAATAGAACTTTGTTTTCTCCCCAACATGTAGGTGATAATTTCTAAGATGCTAACCAAAATGGAAATGCAAGATAAACAGTCAGATTCTCTTTTTTAATCACTAAATATCAGAACAATAACCCAAAACTTGGCCATCTATAGGGGAGTCCAGTGATTTCTTCCACTGGCCAAACGCAGGAAAGCGGTAAGAACTGACACAATGGCTGCTCTGTTCACCTCTCTCAGGTACCTCCTCCTGCCCTCTCTCTCTCTTCTCCCTTTCTCTTCTTCTTCCTCCCTTTCCTCTCCCTCTTCCTCTTGTTCTATCCTTCCAACTTCTTCTTCAACTACATAACAATTATATCGATTGTTCTCTTGATTTTTCTACAGAATCATCTCTGCATAATATTAAATCTACGACATAGTTTCCATTTTTAAAATAATTTCTGCTTTTATATTTTAAAACTCTCTTCTCCTGTGTTTGTAGAATTTTTTGCCCCTTATAATTTGGTTAAATGTTAATTTTTTTCTTTTTATTGACTTTGGTGATTGATGCTATGGATGTTGTTCTTGGTGAAGTTTTAAGGCTTCTTTTGTTGTTGAAGCAAAATCTTATGTCACTCACCGAGCATATATTGCTTATATACTTTACACTTCCTTACCTGTGCTGGTTAGCTTTTTTTTTTTTCGTTTTTCTCCAACTTGACATCAACTAGCGTCGTTTGTGGAAAAAAGAGAACCTCACTTGAAGAATTGCTGCCATCAGGTTGGCTTCGGACAAGACTCTGTGACATTTTCTGAATTAATAATAGATGGGAGAGGGTTCTACCCACTGCGGAGTGTAGTTCTGGGTTGGAGCCAAAGCAAACTGAGGAAGTTATGAAGAGCAAGCCAGCATGCAGCACTCCTCCATGGCCTCTCCTTCTGATGCGTCTCTACGTCCTCACTAGGCTTGACTTCCTGTCTATACATGATTGACTGTAAGTTGTAAGATAAAATAAAGCCTTTCCCCATCCATAGCTTTTGAGCATGGTGTTTATTAGCAATAGAAACCTAACTAGGCACTAGGCTAATATGAAATTAGCAAAACCCCTTGCTATACTATTTTTATCTTTACAAATTCATGGCATTTACCATTTACAGTTTTGACTTTTTAATCTATGCTACTTCATCTTTTTTTTTTTTTTCCTTTACCCTCTCTTCCCCTAGCCCCAAGAAACTCTTTGAATCTCACAGTACTAGAAAACGTATTAGCTCTGGAACCAACCACATTCCCACCCTGGTCTATGAAAATTCTCTGCCCAGAGAGATTTTTCAGCACAGGTCTACACAGAATGCAATTCTGGAATCCTTCTGGAAGCACACATTGTTTAGATTTTCTCGATCATTCTCAAGTGCTTGTTGTTTATTTGGGTTTGGGGGTTTTGTCAGTTGACTTCAGATACCTTTTTTACTCCTTTTGTGGTTTTCTGCTTTGGAAATAAACTGACAAATTTATCCTCATGCTGAGTGGATCCTTCCATGTTTTACTTTCTCTTTGTCACTGATAACACAGAGCTGCCATCCCTGAACACACAGATAATTGGCTTGAAAATATTAATTTAACTATGAATAACTACTCAAGAATGAATACAGCTAGATCCCATTGAAGTGAAATTTCTAGGGCTTGTCACATAGCTCAGGGAAAGTGACTCCAAATGTTCTTGAGCGCCTTCGTTTCTCTGTGAACTCATCATTCAAGGCTCAGGGCAATGGTTCCTCTATGGAATTTTCATTAAGTCTTATAATTTTTATCTACCAATTTTCACAAATCTAGGGTCCTCTCTGCATTCTTATAGTATCTCTTGTTACTTGCCTAATTTAACACTTCTAGTACAAACCTTTGCATTTTTTAGTATAATTTTTCCTATTATATAAGTAGTCACCATTAACTTTAAGGTATTCTAACATATTTATATATTCTACTTTTTTATATATGCTTAAAAATATACAACATGCTCAATTATTTTAATAATCCCATCGTCAAATAGTTCTAAGTAATTTCTATTGATTAGTTACAGTTTCGAATGCTTGAAATTCAAAAGCAAATTGATATGCATCCACCTGACATACCCAAAGGGATTATTGTCTAATTCTAAGATTCTTCCCACCAATACAAGAAAAAAGTGTTTTATGAGTGTTGCAGTCAAACATGTAGAAAGGATTTTGGGACTTTTAAATAAATTTCTATATTTTATTTTTAATTCTCTGTCTGTCTCTGTCTGTGTGTCTGTCTGTCTATCTGTCTCTCTGTGCATGCACACAAGTGTAAGCACACATGCAAGTGCCCACAGGGATCAGAAAAGGGTGTTGGCTTCCTTGAACCTGGCTTTATACGTGGGTGTAAGCCACTTGGTATGTATAGGTGCTAGCAACTGAATTTGGGTTCTAATATGGGTGCTAGGAACTGAACTTGGGTACTGCAAGAGCAATACATTGTCTTAAACACTGAGCCATCTCTCCAGTCATTTAATAATTTCCAGTTCATTCTTTGAGAATTTCATACAAGTTCTGTTGATATTTATTCTTTCACCCACCAGCTCCTCCCAGATCCAGCCCTCCCTTCCCTACTCACTTAACTGTGTTCTTTTCTGCCTCATCCTCTAAGTCCTTTCTGTTCTTCCCATAAGTTATAAATGTGGGTGGAGCCAGAGGCTACATTCTTAAAGAAAACCTTCCTCTCCCAGTAGCCATCAATTGCCAGTAGCTTCTCAGGTAGGTGTGAGGCCTGGTGTCCACCTCCCCACTCCTCGGTGGGATTTAGTTGGTTTAAGCTTGCTCGGAGCTTTTCCATGCTATAACAATTGAGGTGCATTCATGTGTGCAGCTGCCCTACTATATCAAAAAAAAAAAAAAAAACAAAACAAAACAAAAAAAAACAAAAACAAACTATCCTTGGAGTCAAGACATTCATTGGCTCTAGCTCTTACATTATTTCTAACTGCGCCCTCTACTTCAGTCATGATCCTTGAAAAAATTCAAAAGATGGAGGAGGTGTGATACAGATATCAGGCCTTTTATTTAGAAAAAAACCCAAAACACTAGTGTGCCCTAGTTGGTCTGCTCCCATGAAGACTCCATATCCCAATCCATCCTAGAGGACCTGCTGCACTCAGAGAGGTTGGAAAGAAACCCCCTCAATCCCCTCCCTCCAGTTCCAGAGCTGCTGCTGGGAGCCTGATGTGTTGGGCAGCGGGTGTGGGGGAAAGAGGGAGTGGGAGAAAACCTGCATCCTGCCAGAGTTCCGGTGCTCTGGGCAGGCGGATGCAGGATGGCTGCATACTTGACACTCGACCCTAGGTGGGTTTCTGGCTGTGGGAAGCCACTGGAACCCAGCTTGGCAGGGGTGGACAAAGGGCAGTACTAGGTCTCTGGGCCTCACAGAGGCCAGATATAACAGGTTCTCAGTCTCAAGCATCCCATGCTGGATACCATAGAAGAACTGAGAAAAAATGGAGGCCCCGAGGGGCTCAGTCAGCCATGGGGTGGAAGGGAAGAGAGGGCAGAGGGAAATGGGACACTGGGTGGTTCCTATGTGGGCAAGAGTCCTTGGTCCGGTCCATGGCTGGAGCTCAGGAAGGCCTTCCAGCAGGAAGTTAGACGCAGCTTGTTAGGGGAAAGCCTATCCCATTGTTCAGGCAACGGGGGCCTTGATGAGCAGAGACAGTCCATGGTTTTAGAGCTTTATTGTAGAAAGACAGGGAAAAGAGAGAAGGTAGAAAGAGGGAGAGAGGCCAGCCATGGACATGTGGAGGGGGGGAGGGAGAGAGAGGGAAGGAGAGAGAGAGAGAGAGAGAGAGAGAGAGAGAGAGAGAGAGGGAGGGCGGGCTAGAGAGGAGAGTAAGAAGGGTGAGAGCTTAGAGTGAAGAGGGGCCAAGTTCCTTTTATAGTGGGCTGAGCTATCTTGCTGTTGCCAGGTAACTATGGGGAGGAGCATACCTGGCTATTGTCAGGTAACTGTGGGGGTGGAATCTAGCCAGAATGCCAGGAGCTTGGGGCATTGTCTCTGTGACTTATAGTCACAGAATTATGGAATTGGGGGCTATGGTGTCAGGCACCTGTCTCTGGGAACATGGTTCTGGGAACATGGCTCAATGTTCTGTCCCTTGCAGAGTTTTCTACTGGGTAGCCGGAGCAAGCTTCATTCGACCAAAATAGGCTGCCTTTCAAGGTCCCACACTGGTGGACTCGGGACCCATCAGGCACCAAAACCCCCACCCTCCCGAATACCACTCCCCTTCCTTCTGTCCTTTCCACCCCTTCTGCCTGGTCCTTGCTGCTGGGCAGACCCCTAGTTGGTCTGCTCCCATGAATTCTCCTTATCCCAATGCATCCTAGAGGACCCACTTCACTTAGAGCAGTTGAGCAGTTGAGGACCCTCTGTACTCAGAACAGTTGAGGATCCACTGTTCTCAGAGCAGTTGAGGATAAGCTATACTCAGTGCAGTTGGACAATAGCTTGACTTCTTCTGTCAAAGAAAAATTAAAAACATAAAAAACTCCTAACCCAAAGCATTCAGGAAATTCAGGACACAATGAAAAGACTAACTCTAAGGATAGTCAGAATAGAAGAGAATGAAGATTCCCAGCTCAAAGGACCTGAAAATGTCTTCAACAAAATCATAAAAGAAAAGTTTCCCAACCTAAAGAAAGAGATGACCATAAAGGTACAAGAAGCCAATAGAACACCAAATAAATGGGACCAGAAAAGAAAATCTTCTTGTCACATAATTATCAAAACACTAAATGCACAGAGCAAAGAAAGAATATTAAAAGCTGCAAGGGGAAAAGGCCAAGTAACATACAAAAGTATACCTACCAGAATTACGCCAGACTTCTCAACAGAGACTATGAAAGCCAGAAGATCCTGGTCAGAGGTCATACAGAATCTAAGAGAACACAAATGCTAGCCCAGCCCAGGCAACTATACTCAACAAAACTCTCAATCAACATAGATGGAGAAAACAAAATATTCCAGGACAAAACCAAATTTACACAGTATCTATCTACCAACTGAGCCCTACAGAGGATCCTGGAAGGAAATACATACATATATATATATATATATATATATATATATATATATATATATATATACATATACATATATCAGGAAACAATAGTCATCTCTCTTTAATATCTCTCAATATTAATGGACTCAACTACTCACCTATAAAAAGGTATAAGCTAACAAATTGGATATGCAAACAAGATCCAGCATTTTGCTGCATACAAGAAACAGACTTCAACAAAAAAGATAGGCACTATCTCAGAGTAAAAGGATGGAAAAATGTCTTCTAAGCAAATGGTCCCAAGAATCAAGCAGGAGTTGCCATCCTAATATCCAATAAAATAGACTTTCAACCAAAAATTATCAAGTATGATGAAGAAGGACACTTCCTATTCATCCAAAGGAAAATCCACCAAGAGAAACTCTCAATTCTGAACATCTATGCCCCAAATTCAAGAGCACCCAAATTCATAAAAGAAACTCTACTAAAACTCAAAAAATCATATCTATTCTCACACAATAATTGTGGGAGATTTCAACACCGCACTCTTACTAATGGAAAGGTCATTGAAACAGAAAGTAAACAGAGACACAATGAAACTAAGAGAGGTTATGAATCAAACGGATTTAACATATATCTACAGAACATTAAACCCTAAAACAAAAGAATACACCTTCTTCTCAGCACCTCATGGTACCTTCTCCAAAATCAACTATATAATTGGTCACAAAACAACCCTCAAGAGATACAAGAAGACTGAAATAATACCATACATCCTATCAGATCACCATGGCCAAAGGATGGTCTTCAATAACAGTAAAAACTACAGAAAGTCCACAGACACATGGAAACTGAACAACTCTTTACTCAGTGATAACTTGGTCAGGGAAGAAATAAAGAAATTGAAGACTTCCTGGAATCTAATGAAAATGTTTACATATCATACCCAAACTTACAGGATATGATGAAAGCAGTGCTAAGAGGTACTAAGTGCTCTGGTAAAGAAACTGGAGAGATCTTACACTAACAACTTAACAGCACACCTGAGAGCTCTAGAACAAAAAGAAGCAAACTCTAGGGTCTGCAACCCTAGAAGAGGAACAACAACATGAACTAACCAGAACCCTCAGAACTCGTGTCTCTAGCATCATATGTAACAGAAGATGGCCTAGTCAGCCATCATTGAGAGGAGAGGCCCCTTGGTAATGCAATCTTTATATGCCCCAATACAGGGGAAGGCAAGGGCCAAGAAGTGGGAGTGGGTGGGCAGGGGAGCAGGGAGGGGGGAGGAGACTTTTGGGATAGCAATTGAAATGTAAATTAAGAAAAGATCTAATAAAAAATTTGAAAAAAAAAAAAAAAAAGAAATGTCCAAAGTCCTTGGTGACCAGAGAAATGCATAACAAAATAACCCTGTGATTCCACCTTACACCAATCAGAATGGCTAAGATCAAAACCTCAGGTGACAACACATGTCGGAGAGGATGTGGAGAAAAAGGAATGCTCCTCCATCTTGTTGGGATTGCAAACTTGTACAACCACTCTGGAAATCAATCTGGAAGTTCAATAGAAAATTGGAAATAGATCTACCTAAAGACTCACTGTTGGGAATATACACAAAAGATGCCCCATCATAACACAGCGACACATGTTCTACTATGTTCATAGAGGCCTTATTTGTGGTAGCCAGAAGCTGGAAAGAATCTAGATGTCCCACGACAGAAGAATGGATACAAAAAATGCTGTTCATTTGCACAATGGAATACTACTCAGCTATTAAGAACGAGGACATCATGAGTTTTGCAGGCAAATGGATGGGACTAGAAAATATCCCAAGTGAGGTAACTCAGATGTAAAAGGACATGTGTGGTATATGCTTGCAGATAGGTGGATATTAGCCCCCCCCCCCAAGAAAATACGTACAGAACACCCAAGATACAGTCCATAGAACTCAGAAAGCTCAACAGGCTGAAGTGCCCAAGTGAGGATGCCTCAGTCTAACTTGGGAGAGAGAGGAAAGCAATCACAAGTGGGGAAGGGGGGTAGGGAATAGAAGGGGGGAAACCTGATCTGGTTTTGGGTGAGGGAACAGGACTGAAGTCCTGAGGGCCAGCAGAAAGAACGTAAACAGGCAACCTCAGGAAATAGGAGGTTGGGGGAACCCCCAGATTCCACCAGAGACCTGAGAGGTGAGAGACTCCCAGGAGGTAGGGACCTTAGATTTAATGCCCAACAGTAGGGAGAGGGAACTTGTAGAGCCCACCTCCAGCAGGAAGACAGGACATCAAATAAGGGATGGGATTGGCACCCCAGTTACATCTCTGACCCATGGTTGTTCCTGACTGAAAGCACTGCAGGAGAAGGGCCTGGGGAAAGGAAGGTCCAGCAACAGGCCCAAGGTGTGATCCAGCTCAAAGAGAGGTCCCAGGGCCTGGTACTGTTGCTGGGGCTATGGGGTGCTCACAAAAGGGGGGCCTATCATGGCTGGCCCCCGAAAGACCCAAGAAGCAGTTGAAAGAATCAGATGTAGTCATTTGCGCCCAACCAATGGACAAAAGCAGTTTACCCCTGCTTCCTGGTCTGTGTTCATTCAGAGATGATGCACCTAACCATCAAGAATCTGGAGGCCCCAGGGAGTTTAGAGCTCAGGTGGAGTTGGGGGTGGGGTATCCACGTGGAGATGGGGTGGGGATGGGTAGGAGGTGTGGGATGTGGAGCAGACAGAGGGTGGATGGGGGGGCAGGAAATGGAATATAGAGTGTAAAAAATAAATTAAAACTAAAAAAATACTAGTATGTGTGTATGTATATATATATGTATATATACATACATACATAAATATGTGAGTATATTACCTATATGATGCTGAGAGGAGCATGTGTGTCACAGCATACATGAGGAAATTACAGGACAACTTTGTTCTCTCTCTCTCTCTTCCTCTCTCTCTCTCTCTCTCCTCTCCTAATGTTACATCCTGATCATAGCTTCATTGCAGTAGGACTAGATGCCTCTTTTCCTATTGTGGCTAGGAAAGACAGCCCAGTTAGGGGAAAGACACACACACACACACACACACACACACACACACACACACACACACGTACACATGCACACACGTACAGAGATAAATAAAGTCTGTGTTAGGATGTGGGTCATATGGTAGTTATTTTCAAGAAAGTGTAAAATGATTTCTAAAGTGGCTGCATCAGATTCCACCACACCGGCAGTGAGTGAGCCGTTCTCCTTCTTGCATTCACACATGCTTCTTGTCATTTGTTTTTCTGTAAAGTGGCTTCATCAGATTCCCCCACACCAGCAGTGAGTGAGCCGTCCTCCTTCCCTGCATTCACACGTGCTTCTTGTCATTTGTTTTTCTGTAAAGTGGCTTCATCAGATTCCACCACACCAGCAGTGAGTGAGCCGTTCTCCTTCCTGCATTCACACGTGCTTCTTGTTATTTCTTTTTCTGGTGCTTATTATTCTCCCTTGGATGGGATGGAATCACGGGGTAGTTTTAGTTTGCACTTTTGTGATGTCTATAGTTTTCTTACTGATGGTCAGCTTTGGTTTTTTAGTGTTTATTTTTTACATATCTTTATATATGCTATTTATTACCCTTTTTTAGTGAGGATAGCAAATATTTTCTCCCATTACGCTGGTTGTCTCATATGTTGATAGTTACTTCTGCTTGGAGAAACTTACCACATAGTATCATTTGTTAATTCTTGTGGCTAATTCCTGGGCTGTTGAGGTTCTATTGGAAAGCTTATTGTCTATGCCCGTTTCCTAAAGTTTATTCCTTTAGCAATGCCAGTGGTTTTAAATCAAGGACTCTAATCTGGTTTGAATTTATTTATTTTATTTTGTAGAGATTGAGATATGAATGTAACTTCATTATTCTAATTCTGCAGGTGGATGGTAGGGAATGCTATGTTTATTTCTAGTTTTTTTTTTTTTTCAGGGCTTTTATCATAAGGGTATGCTCATCTTTGTCAGATGCTTTTTCTCAAGCTGATGAGATGATCACATGATTGAAGCCTATTATTATGGTTTATGTTTGTTAAACTAACCTTGTCTCCTTAGAATAAAATTAAATTGGTTGTGGCATATCTTCCTAATGCGATCTCAAACTTATTTTGTGAATACTTTGTTTAAGATTTTGCATGTATATTTTATCAGGGAGATTTGTTTATAATTGTTTCTGTTATTTTTGTGTAGTTATCTGATTTTGAATACCAAGCTTATAGTTACTTTGTCAAATAAGTTTGGTATGTTTTTTCCCCTTCTATTTTGTGGAACAATTTGAGAAATTTTGGTCTTAGAAAGCCCTTTAGTATTTGGAAAATAATACTTTAGAAACTCATAAAATTAACCACATAAGCAGTAATAGTGAGAGAACATTTTTACTCTAAGAAATCATTTAAAATTGGAGTTTAAAGATGGTATACCACAGAGACATCCAAGCTCTATTTTCATAGAAGTTTTCTTCTAATGACACAATAATAGCTAGTACTAACAGGGTACTCAGGAAATGTCAGAAATGTCCCAAGAGATTTGACTTGGTGGTTATGGTGGCCCTATATTGTTACCTTTTCACTGTTTCTCAGGTTAAAGGAGTATGAGCAAGATTGTTTACCTACTCCAAGATGATACTCCTGAAACTACACCAATTTTTCTTCACCTCTGCTGTTGTTCGGCATTCCCATAAGAACACACCTTGAACTTTGACAATTGCAGGCATGAAATGGACCTTTACCCTGAAGCAGTATTGGGCTTAGTTAATTGGAAAATCTGTGAGTAAGCAATGTATTTACCCCTTCATGAATAAAATAATACTTTCCTGTTGTACAGGCCATTGAAATTTGAGAGCTGATTTTTACATTGTGTTATTGTAGCAACTGTTGATTTTCATAGGTTCATGGCCTTGACATTCTCATGTGTTTGTGATGAGCAGATGTGTTGTTCATAGGGTTCCTGGGTCTCCCCAGTTCCTTTTCAGTTAAGCAATAAAGTTGTAGATCTGGGAATGGAGATTTCACTGATTCAATTCCATGGACTCAGGACCCTTGGGCAAAACCATTGGTAACAACAGCCTGGTTAAGATTCATGTGCTTGCACTTACAGGTAAATACACATCAGAACCTTCAACATAAATGTATTCTAACCAAACCAGATTTCACTTGAGTACCCTATCCCAAATGAGATAAAATTAACTGTCTAATAATTAGCCACAATTTTAATGTGTTTATTTTTCGCATATGCTTCCCAGCTCTGCTAAGTTGGAAGCCTCAAATCCATCAACCAATAAATTGTTCCTTGAGTTTCTCTTTGGGGACCAATTAAAAGTATCAACATGTTTTTCTCCATTAAGCTGAGAGTTTTATCTCCAGCTGTTGGGATCTGGGCTTCTAAATGTATGATGCATGATCGGCCAGGGAGAAGGCACTTGAGACAATTGGAGGAAAAGAGAGACAGTTGATAGCTCTTTATGTGACTTTGGTGCTTCTACCCTCTTCACTCCATCCAGAGGGCACACGCTCTACTAAACACGTGGCAAGGAACACAGCTGGCACCACAGCAGGGAGGGTGCTGTTCCCCAACCTCCAGGGAGGGCTCCTGGCAGAGGAGCTGAAGACTGGTCATTTATCACTTTCACAGATGCAGCTCCTCTAGAGGGGCTCCTTTTATAGCTCCTAGTCTGTGAAGGTTCTCACTGAAGCCTTGGATGGATGCTTTCCAGATGGTATCAATCACGGTGTTACCTACTAACAGGAATCAGGGAAGAGCACTTGGATTAATTAGCAAGTCAAAAAAACAAAAGGAAGCCTGTGAAACAAGAAAAGTGAAGACCTCAGAGCTATCTGATTGTCTACCATCCAGATCATCTAGGAGAAAGAATTGATTGACTATCAAGAAACTTGAGACTTGGCCAACAGCATAGTCTTATAAGGCAAAGGTTTTGGATTATGACATGGTAGAATCCCAATCTCACGTTACCTATATGTAATGGACACATTACTTGGCCTCACGAAGACTCGTTTTTCTCACATTAGAGAAGAAAGACACAGATCATGTATTATTTTATAGACAGAGATCTGTAGCTTGCAAAGCACATGCCTGGCTGCCAGCTTGTGGTGATCTGAATGAGAAATTTCTCCCAATGGCCCAGGCATTAGAACACATGGTTCCCAGTTGGTTACACTGTTTATAGAGTTATGAGGTAAATCTGACAAAGGAAGTATGTCCCTGGAGGGAGTCTTTGATTGTTTAAAGTCCCCACATCATTTCCAGCTTTTTCTGTCTGGTTTGTGCTTGCCTTAAAACATGATCTCTCAGCTGATGCAATGCCTGCTGCTGGCTGCCATGTCTCTGACACGGTGGACTTTCAACCTTTTGGAATTGGATGCCAAAATAAAGTCTTTGAACCATAAGTTCCTTGTAGCCCTTGAGGTTTTATCATAGTAGAAGAAAAGTAACTAATGCACAGCTGTAGTGCAAAACTAAAATAAAGGAAATCTTCTCTTTTATTGTGACCAATTAAATCATTAGACTCAATTCCTTGCCTGCCATTGACTCCACACTATTTTGTTCAGAGTGCCTTTGTCGACCTCCTGCTTTCTCTTGCTGTGACTTGTGTTGACCAATGAACATAGGTAAAAGTAATGGTGCACCTGTCTGGAAATTTAGCCATAAAACTACCATGTGTTCCTATTTTTCCATTGCTGCTCCACAGGTACCGTAAGAAAAATACATGTTTGTTATCCAAATGGCTAAAGTAGGAGTAAGAAAGACACATAAAGCAAGTTTGCCCAAGCTAATTTGTAAAGCCACCAAGCCAAGCAATGTCAAGCCATGCCTAGAATATCCAAATCCTACCTATCAAGAAGACAGCTATGTGAAAATAATGGCTATTTGGGGTCATTGAGCTTTGAGGTATAATAATTTAATCTGAAATTGAAGATAGACCCTATCATCCCACATCTTTTCTTTGATGTCTCTTCTTACTGAATCTTGCCTCTCATCCCAAGATTCATTGTAAGAGAAACTTTTGGAGTGCTGATATTAGAGATACACCCAGAAAATAGGAAGTGTAGCTGTGTCACATTCATTTCCACTGTATCCTTGGTTTGATCTCCAAATTCATATGTACAATAAAATAACTTGACTTTGACAACAATATTCATTTTATCACTTTTATTATGAATCCATCATTCTGCTGAGCAGCAGAAAAGAAATCTTTCCATCCATTCATGGTTTGTCCTTTCTCAAGAGTTTTGTTTGACTTTTGAAAGATTTCAAACTAAAGAAAAAGAAAAACAGTTTGAGAGGGAGAATCTGACCTTTTCTGTTCCTGGGTTTTTAAGTCTATGTTTCTCTGTTGAGGACATCGACAGTTTTTCAGACTTGCTCCATTTCAGCGAAGGTCCAGTGTCTATTAGTTCCCTGCTACCCTTTCATAGAAACCCACGACTATTTTCAGTTGAAAGAAGCAGAAATGTGAACCAGTCTCAGACACAAAACGTATGCTGAAGCATCAACAACTTGTTGGAGTAGAAAGCAATAAACATCTCTGGACTTGTATATATTTGGAAGGCAGTGTTTCTGCTCTAAACACTTGTTCCTTTTCCTGAATCTTTCGAAGAAGAAGATATTAATCTCTTTTGCATAGATACCTTCTCCCTCTGGTCCCAAGCATGGACTATAGAAAAAGGCAAAGTCGCTTTCCCCAGGAACTGAAGTGCTTACTCAAAATATTTAGTTCCAGACTCTCTCCAATTCTCTACTAGGGATTTGTTCTAGTGCCACCAGAAGAGCTTTGCTCGTGTTATTTTTCTTTTAATTATTTCTCTTTGGAAACTCAAAAGCTCAGGAAACTATTCTGACTCTATCTGGATCATTATTATCTTTAAAGACGGAGTGTGCAAAGCCCTAGCTGTGGCTTGGGATGGTTAATTTGTCAAGTGCTACAGACAGTTCCAAGGAAAAGAACTTCACAAACCATTTGCTTCAAAATCTCATTTGTTTCATGGAGAACATGACACTTAAGACTAAGCACCATGTCACATGTCACATGTCACATGTCACATGTCACATGCCACATGTGCGCCTTGTTAGATTTGACCTATACATACACTACTGCTTAACTCAAGATGTGGAATAAATAAAGGAATTAAGGAACATGAATTCCTACAGTGACCTTTGGTCCTCATTCTGTTTTGTTTTATTTTGTTTGCTTTTGGACTTTCTTTTAAACGCTTATTCACAGATACGGCTGTATTTATGCCTAGATTAATCCGAGAAGTTGCCAGCTGTGATTTGCAGATGTGCTCCATTTCCCAATACCAGAAAAAATTAAATTATGTATACTAAGGTCACCGCTATAAAGCATGACCATACTGACATTTTATGGTGACTAGTGACCATTGAACTACTTAGACTGGAGCAGATTGTATCTGCTTATATTATAATGTTCAAAATAACCATGTGTGCAAACCGTTATTTTAGTTACATTTACAGCTAAATTAAGCCAGGCAGTGATCCAAGCAATGGGCTGGCAATCAGCCCAATTCAAGCTGAGCAAGGGCGATTTTCATACTGTAGAATGTGAACTAAAGTATCACACATTACAGTATACGTGAAAAGTTCAAATAGAACATGCCCTCCAGCAAGAGAACCTACAAGAGTATAATTTGACTTTTAAGTAGTTCCTACAATTTCAAGTATGTATCAAGTACAACCTAAAATTCTTATACATGTTACAATTCTGGAAAACATTCTATAGGGAGAAATTTCCAATCTGTCATGATGCTCAAAACTGAGATATCCAGGACCTACTTCCAAACTTCAAGGTTTTGTTATGACTAAGGATGAAGGGGAGGTTTGGCCTTAGCACCTTATGAAAAAAGCTAAATAAATAAACAAAAGAGTATATACAAGATAACACTCTTTAGATATTGGAGAAAAGGCAGTGCAAAAGAGTTATAAAAAAGAGCCAGGTGCACTGAGTCTGGAGATCTCCCATAATTGTACTTGGAGAGTAATCAGGATAGTTAGCAAGTTGCCAGCAGTATAAATCACAAGAAGTAAAGCAGAGATATGAGGGAAAGAAATCATAAACTTCTAGAAATGAACAACTGTAGTGTCTGAAGGAAAGAGTAGAAAAATTTTATGTCTCTAGTATAAGAAAAATGTTAATAAACACAGAAATTGAAAGTATCCAATTATTATTATTATTAAAACAAGAAAGATGGGGGGGGGCAGCTAGTGTCAACTATGCACAACATTATGATGGCCAATGTAGATGTAACTGAAATTCGTAAAGTTAAGGTGATTAAAAAAATAAACCTAACAAACTAATACTAACTTTCCCCAACAGCTTCAAAGACTGGGAAAGTTTCAAGTTAGAATTCTATTCCCAGTGAAAATGACTTTCAAGTCTGACTGTGGAATAAAGATTTCATGATTTTGTACAAAGGCTGAAAAGATTTATTAGAAATAGGCTTCAAATAATAGAAAGGTAAAAATAAAATCTTTCAAGTGGAAAAAAAAAGACTATTATGAAATAGAAATCTGAAAATAGTCCAAGTTAAAGAAAAGAAGACAACATAATTGCATGAGTGAAAACACAATGATAACTATTGTTTAAACATAACAGTGAGTTGTCAGGTACACACATAGAGAAATAAGATGTGTATTAAACAAAGCACAAAGGGCTGAAGAGGGAACATGAAAACACAGTCAAAGTTTCCCATTCAGGACGTTACAGAAAGTTGTCTGGATACAGCCTCTGAGGAGATAAAGTTCTATCTAGGAAACCCTGGAGCAATAATTACAAAAACAGATATTTGCCAAATTATGCAACATAAGAAATAAACAAACTGCAAAAATACAAAAGTGTTTTAAGAGGAAGGATATCTATATCTATATATCTATATCTATATTTATATCTATCCAGTCAAAGCTAAAAGAGAAATGCTGACACTAACAGACATTACAAACCAAGTGGACATAACAGATATTTGCAGAACATTTATAGAAATGTTCTGTAAATATACCCAGAAAACAGAATATACCTCCTCAGCACTCATGCCACTTTCTCCAGAACTGACTACATACTCATACACAGAGCAAATCTCCTCAGCTATCAGAAAATTGAAACAATGTGTGCTTCTTTTCTAATCACCACAGATTAAAGCCAGAAATCAGCAGAAAGTTTACAAATACATGGAAAACTGAGCAACTCTCTATCTACTGAGTGAAAACTGAATCAAGACAGAAATTAAGAAAGAAATAAAAGATTTTCTAGAATTGAACAAAACTGAAGATGGCCTACACTTACCTTGAGATCCAAATAAAGGCTGCTCTAAGAGGCAAGTGCATAATGTTAAGTCCCTATATACAAAATTTCAAAGATGTCATATTAGTAACTTAATCACACACCTGGCTCTACAGGAAAATAAGAGATAATACACAAAAGGAGTAGAAGGCAAGAGATAATAAAACATATACCTAATCAATAAGTTAGAAACAAAAAAATTACAATGCATCAATGAAAAAAAAAAGTGTTGGTTCTTTGAGAAATCCAATAAAATTGAGAAACGCTTTTCCAAAGTAACTAAAAGGTAGGAAGAGCAAAGATCGAATTAAAAAAAAAAAAAAAAAAGGAATGAAAAGGGGGATATAACAGACACTGAAAAGGAGCCCATCAAATTGTAAGGACATACTTCAAAAATTGATTAATCACCAAACTGGAAAGTCTAAAACAAATTAATGACTTTCTACCTTCCATCTTTACAAAGTTAAGTCAAGATCAGATAAGCAGCTGCGCCACAGAACCCGGAGCTGACTATGTACCACAGTGCTTCATATCCAAATACTGCCAGGAAAGAGCGGGTCTCCCGGGAGTGCCAACATACCTACACAGGTAAGACCACCACTTCTGCTCAAATTCCAGGCCCAAGAGGGACCCTGCCAGAGCCATTAGGACACAGGAACCAAGGAACAGCAGGGAACAGGATTCTTCAGGTTTCCATCTGCACCCAGGAACTGACCCTGTGCCACAGCTCTCCATATCCAAATTCCTCCCAGAGAGAACTGGTCTTCAGGGAGTGCTGACACACAGGCTTACAGGAGGGACAAGCCACATTCAGAGACAGCCAGACTAACTAACACCACAGATAACCAGATGGCAAGAGGCAAGGGCAAGAACATAAGCAAGAACCGAGGATAATTGGCATCATCAGAAACCAGTTCTCCCACCAGAACAAGCCCTGGAAAACTCAACACACCAGAAAAGCAAGACTCAGATTTAAAATCACATCTCATGATGATAATAGGGGACTTTAAGAAGGACATAAATAACTCCCTTAAAGAAATACAGGAGAACACGGGTAAACAAGTAGAAACCCTTAAAGAGGAAACACAAAAATCCCTTAAAAAATTACAGGAAAACACAACAAAGCAGGTGAAGAAATTGAAAAAAAAAAAAAAAAAAAAAAAAAAAAAAAAAAAAAAAAAAAAAAAAAAAAAAAAAAAAAAAAAAAAAAAAGCCTTCCAGAATCTAAAAATGGAAATAGCAACAATAAAGAAATCACAAAGGGAGACAACCCTGGAGATAGAAAACCTAGGAAAGGGATCAGAAGCCATAGATGCAAGCATCAGCAACAGAATACAAGAGATGGAAGAGAGAATCTCAGGTGCAGAAGATATCATAGAAAACATTGACACAATTGTCAAAGAAAATGCAAAATGCAAAAAGCTCCTAACACAAAACATCCAGGAAATCCAGGACACAATGAGAAGACCAAACCTAAGGATAACAGGTATAGAAGAGAGTGAAGATTCTCAACATAGAGGGCCAGTAAATATCTTCAACAAAAGTATAGAAGGAGACTTCCCTAACCTAAAGAAAGAGATACCCATAAACATACAAGAGGCCTACAGAACTCCAAATAGATTGCACCATAAAAGAAATTCCTCCTGTCACATAATAGTCAAAACACCAAGTGTACAAAACAAAGAAAGAATATTAAAATTTAATGAAAATGAATGCACAACATACCCAAACTTATGGGACACAATGAAAGCAGTGGAAGAGAAAAACTCAGCTCTGAGTGTCTCCAAAAAGAAACTGAAGTGAGCATACACTACCAGTTAAAAGCACACCTGAAAGCTCTAGAATAAAAAGACACAAATACACTCCAAAGGAGTAGACATTAGGAAATAATCAAATCAGGGCTGAAATCACCCAAGTAGAAACAAAAGAACTATACAAAGAATCAACCAAAGCAGGAGATGGTTCTTTGAGAAAATCAACAAAATAGATAAACCCTTAGCCAGACTAACCAGAGGGCACAGAGACAATATTCAAATTAACAAAATCAGAAATGGAAAGGGAGATATAAACAACAGAAACTGAGGAAATTTAAAAACTCATCAGATCCTACTACAAAAGCTTATATTCAACAAAACCGGAATATCTGGATGAAATGGACAATTTTCTAGACAGATACCAAATACTTAAGTTAAATCATGAATCATATAATATATCTAAACAGTCCCATAACGCCTAAAGAAATAGACTCAGTCATTAAAAGTCTCTCAATCAAAAACAGCCTAGGGGCCAGGCAGAGGTGGCACACGACTTTAATCCCAGCACTTGGGAGGCAGAGGCAGGCATATTTCTGAGTTCATGGCCAGCCTGGTCTACAGAGTGTGTTCCAGGACAGCCAGGGCTACACAGAGAAACCCTGATTTGAAAAAACAAACAAACAAAAAAACAAGCCCAGGACCAGATGGGTTTAGTGCAGAATTCTTCCAGATCTTCAAAGAAGGCTTAATGCCAATATTCTTTAAACTATTTCCCAAAACAGAAACAGAAGGAACACTACCAAATTCATTATATGAAGCCACAGCTACACTGTGTATTCTCCCTTGGAGATGGAAAGTTTTCTGTCTATTCAGGAACCGGTCACAATTTCTTTTCATAGACCACTTCATAAGAAAGTTTTTTCTACTTCTATCATACTTAATGTTCCAAGTAGACTTTAAAAACTGGTTGAGTGCATATTACTTTTAGCTTTAGAAGATACCATGTATATTTGAGAGACATTTAACTATTATACATTATTTTGATGACTTACAAAAGTCAATACTGAGATGGGTATTTTAAAATAAATTTTATTAGTTTAATATAACAACAACAACAACATAAAATATCAGATAATCAATTTAAACAGACATGTAACCTCAAGTGAAATCAAGCTGTCATTAAAAGTCTTCAAACAAAAATGAGCTCAGGACCATATGGTTTTAGCACAGAATATGCCAGACTTTTAGAGAAAATGTAATGCCAATACTCCTCAAATTATTCCCCAAAATACACAAAGAAAGAACATTGCATAATATATTTTATGAGGTAACAGTTACTATGATGTCTAAATCGCATAGAGAGCCAACAAAGAGATTTATCAGCCAATTTCCCTTATGAACAAAGATAAAAGAAACTCAATAAAATTCTTGCTAATATATGCACATTGATAAATGTACTCAACTGTATAAACAGATTGAATGACAAAAACCACATAGTCATCTCACCAGCAGCATCAAAGACCTTTGACAAAATCCACCACCCCTTCATTGATAAATGTCTGGGAGAGATTAGTGTCACAGGGGACATACCTCAACACAATAAAGGCAGTTGGCAGCAAGCCCATCGCCAACATTAACTTCAATAGAGAGCAACTCAAAACTATAAAATCAGGAACAAGACAAAGTTGTCATCTCTTTCCATACCTATTCAAATAGTACTTGAAGTCTTATCTAGAGCAATGAGACAACTGAAGGAGCTCAAGAGATAAAAATAGGAAATGAAAAAGTCAAATAATTTCTATTAGCAGATGATAAGATAGCACATATTAGTGACCCCATAAATTCCACCAGGAAACTTCTACATCTGTTAAACATTTTCAGCAAAGTAGCAGGATATAAAACACATAAAAATCAATGGCCTTCTTATATACAAATGACAAATAGGCCAAGAAATCAGGGAAGCTATACCCTTAAAAAAGATTTATTTATTATATATACATAAGTATATTGTAGTTGTCTTCAGATGTGTCAGAAGAGAGCATTAGATCTCATTACAGGTGGTTGGGAGCCACCATGTGGTTGTTGGGATATGAACTCAGGACCTTCAAAAGAGCAGTGAGTGCTCTTAGCCGCTGAGCTATCTTGCCAGACCCAAACTATGCCTTTTAAAATAGCCTTCAAAAATATAAAATATCTTGGGGTAACTATAATCAAACAAATGAGGGAATTGTGTGACTAAAAACATTCGGACACTGCAGAAAGAATTTAAAGATATCAGAAGATTAAAAATCTCCAATGCTCATGAACTGGTAAGATTAACATTGTAAAAGTGGTCATCCTACCCAAAGCAATTTACAGATTCAAAGAAATCCTCATCAATATTTCAATATAATTCTTTACAGAATTATAAAGACATTTTTAAGTTTTATATGTAAAGAAAAAAATCCAGACTAGCTAAAACACTCTTCAATGACAAAATGTCTGGTGGAGATAAAATTCTCTTAACTCAAATTGAACTCAGAGCTATAGTAATAAAAATAGCATGATATTGGCAAAATACCAGACATATTGATCAGTTAAATAGAATTGAAGAACAAGAAATAAGACCATAAACTTATGGACAACCAACTTTTAAATAAAGGAGAAATACACTCTGGAGAAAGGACAGCATCATCTACAAATGATTTTGGTCAAACTGGACAGGAATAGAAGAATGCAAATAGATACATACTTATCACCCTACACAAAACTCAAGTACAAATGGATCAAAGACTTTAATATGAGGCCCAAATTACTGAATCTGATAGAAGAGAACATAAGGAATAGCCTTGAACTCACTGGCACTCAAAGTCAAAGAAAATAATTTTTCAACAGAACACAGACAATATAGGCACTAAAACCTGAAAAATTTCTGCACAGCAAAGGACACTACCACTCAGACAAATCACAATCCTACAGAATGCGAAAATATTTTTACCAACTACATATTTGGTAGAGGGATAATTTTTAAAATATATGAAGATATGAAAATGGATATCAATAGAACAACCCATTTAAAATTGGCTTATAGATCTAAACAGAGAATTGTCAAAAAAGAAAATGTAAAATGATGGAGAAAAACTTAAAGAAATATTCAACATCTTTAGTCATAAGGGAAACGCAAATTAAAACTACTTTGAGATTTCATCTTACACCAATGGAAATGGCCAAAATCAATTTAAAAAGATAGATCTTATTGGTGATGATGTGGAATAGCAACATTCAGCCATTGTTGGTTGGAGTGCAACCTTGTACAGTCACTATGGAAATTAATGTGGTGGTTTATCAGAAAGGTGAGAATATATTTATCTCAAGATTCAATTATATCACTCTTGGGCATATATCCAATGGATACTTCATCCTGTTACAGAGACACTTGCTCAACCATGTTCATTGACGCTCTACTCTACACAAATTAGAAACAACTCAGATATCCCTCAATGAATGAGTAAATCAAGAAAATGTGATATGTTTATTCAATGGAGTAGTACTTGGCTGCTAAAGAAAAGTGAAATCATAAAATTTGCAGGAAAATTGATTTAACTAAAAAAAATATTATCCTAATTATCCTGAGTGAGGTAACCCAGACCCAGAAAGGCTAATATAGTATGTATTCACTGATAGGTGGATATTAGTAGTTAAGTCATTGACAAAGAAACCTCAGTCCTTATAATCAGAGATTTTATATGAGAATAGGAAAGAGAGTGAGAACAAGAGTGAGAGAAAGTGAGAGAGCAAGAGAGGGAGAGAGAGAGAGACAGGGACACACACACACAGAGAATTATGGATCTAGGAAGGGAAAATAGTTATTGGTCTGGTCTAGGGTGTACGTGTGGATGGGATAAGAGGATCAAGCAGGGAGGCAGGGGAAGCAGTGGGTGAAGGAGAGAAGACAGGAAGGCTAGGAAACACTAAGGACCATTTGAGGAGACCTGAGGAAACTCAACATAGCAGAAGCTTCCTAAAGCATCTAAATGAAATTGTCAAATAACAGGGGAGATAGAGCCCCACCTGGATATCTCTCTTCACTAAATTAAGCTTTTAGCACTGAAAATGAGTTATACCTTATTATGTTCTTGGCCAACAGGATCCCACAGGAACCCTCAAACATCCCAGTCTATTGCCATGGCAATTGGAGGCCCAAACAGACAGTAGGGTTCAACTGCTTACCACGATACCTACACAGTTTATTTAACACAGAGAACTTGAATAGATGCTTTCCTCAAGCATTCACCTAAAGCAGCTAGTGTTCTTGGTATTTGAAGCTACTCTGCATGTTACCAAAGGAGAAACCTAAATACCAACCAAGCCCATAAACCTCTTAATCTACAAAGAATGACTTGCTTGCTAACATTATTGCATTATTGCACGATTCTGGTGTAATAGTGGCACAGTTTGTAGTAACCAACCAATATCTGATTTGACTAAGGCCCACTTCAGTGATGGGGTTCTTGGGTGTCCAGGAACCTGGGATTAGTTAGGCCAGAGACCTAGGAGGAAAACCAAATAATTCTAAGGGAATTATGTTCTATGATCTTCTAAGTGAACATAGCAGTGAAATTCCTTAACATCCAGCTAGACTTATAGATCCATGGCTTGATCAGTCATCATTAGAGAAACTTCCCCCTGCAGCAGATGGAAACAAATATAGAGACCCATAGCCAGGCAATGTGCAGAGAGACCTTAGAACACTCACTCCTAAAAGGGATCTCTTCAACAAATCCCTCCCCTCAGGGCTCAAAGAACTCTGTGACAGAGAAAGCCAAAAGAATGTAAGAGCCAGAGAGGACGGAGGACACCAAGGAATCAGGCCTTCTAGACATAAGAGGGTTTGTACACAAATGAACTCACAGAAACGATGGCAACACTCACAGGGCCTGTGCAGGTCCATACCAGATAGGACTGTAGAGCTGAAAGAAGTGAACACACACCCACATTCCTAACCCAGAAGGAATTCCAACTAATAACCTCTTGCAAATGAAGAATTAGTTTTCTTCAAGGGAGTCTCACTGGGGAAGCAAACACCTCTTAAGGGTAGGCTGCGTGCTCAGCAGGAGATGCCAACAGAAAATGACATCGTCATTTTGGGAGGTTCTCTATCACATAATATTATCAGATCTTTTTATTCTTTTAGCCACAAAGGTCTTTTACATATGCATTATGGTTTTAGATTTTGTGTTTTTATATGATTAGAGTGTGTGTGTGTGTGTGTGTTTCTTGTGCTTTGTCTTTAGCTCTTTTTTGTTTGATGGTTCTTTCATACTCCAAATTGGTTTTTTTTATTAATTTTATTATATTTCACTTTGTTTCAGTATTGTTCCTTAGATGTCTGTCTATAACAAGAGAAAAAAGAAATGTGAGTAGAGAGAGAAGTGGGGAAGAATTATGAGTAATAGGGGAAAGGAGACTGAAATTGGAATATACTGCATAAAAGCTATGTGCAATAAAAGAAAAAGGTAACTGACTTTATTAACAGATAAAATGATGATATACTAGGAATCTTCTAAAGCAGTCACAAACAATTACTAATAAACGAAGTTAGCAAGACTGAGGACATAAAGGACAATATACAAAAGTCTATTGCATTCCTATGATCTAGAAATCATAAGTGAAATTAAAATCCAATGCTGTTTACAGTGAGACCATAAAATATAAAATAGTAAAGATAAGCCTCACAAAGATGTGTACAGCATATTCATTGGGTACCACACACTGGAAATTAAAGAAAGCATAAATAAGTAAATATTCATGTTTGTATATTGGAATTCCCAATATTAAGTGCTTAATTCTTCCCCAATAGATTTTTATAGTTTAATAAAATCTCAATAAAAATTTTCTCTTCCACTTCTACTCTATATACATATATTTTAAGAATTGATGTGAAAAAATAAACTATTGATAAACAATATCTCTTATACAGAATCTCAAAATAATTTCACCAAATAAAAACATGTCAGACCAAAAAAGTTCACATTACATACCCTATCATATATATATATATATATATATATATATATATATATATAAAAAAATATATATATATATATATGTTTTTATATATATATATTTTATATATATATATATTTTTATATATATATATATATATATATATATATATATATATATATATATGAAAACAGATAAGATGTTTGCTACTTATAGAAAATGAGAAAAAAAATCATTGTTTAAGAGGCCCAAGGAATGCATTGAAGTGACAGATAAGTTCATTTTCTTGGCTGTATTGACAATATCATAGGTCTTTATATTCTCAGACTTTGTAATTTTATAGCTTCAATAAGAGCAATGTGCTATATGCCTAGTGGATCTTAACCTTTAAATGTATCTAAAACTTCTAAAAATGTATTTCATGAAATGCTGGTATTTGTATAATATAGACTTTATTGATGACAACTAATGTTGTATTGCAATTAGATGTTCAGTTAAACTACAAATCCCAGAATTCTGGGCAATGAAATCAGTGAAATATGGCAGAAGAGATGAGCATCAATCATTTCCAGGGTTGGTCCATAAGAACCTTCTTATTACCCACTCTTTCTTTATGCCTTGTATTGAGTAGGTTGTGATTATTCACAGGAATTAACATGCAAAAGCTATGGAATGAACAAAGTTGGGTCCCTTGTATCGCTGTTTGAAGCAGAACCTTTTAAGAGATCAATCATCTTCTGATTGAAAAAAATTTTTTGAAAAAAATAAGGTTTACTTGATAAGGAATTTAAAAAGTTGCAGTACTGTGTACTGTCATTGCTACCATTATCTTGAAAAGCAAAACTAACTCTTTAATTCTTTGCTATGACCAAAAGAAAAATCAAAATAGTATCATAGTTTGGTCTAATACTAACAGATCCCAGATAGTAAAGAAAAAGATTTACTTGCATCAGCAACACATATACTAAAATTGGAATGATACGGAGAAGTTGATCATGGCACCTGTGCAAGGATGACACACAAATCCATGAAGCATTCCACAGAAACTAAGTAACATGTAGGGCCCCAAACAGGAAGCTTGACAAAGTGAGGGAAGTAAAATACACATCTGGGTGGATAGACATAGGGAGCTGGGTAGGAGAGGGCAAACAAGAAGGATAAAGTGTGGGAAGGATGGTGGGAGAGGGAACTGGAAGAGAAAAGTGGAATCAGTCTGTGTGTGTGGAGGCTATTTTCAAGACAAGCTAGAAATCTAGAACAATGGAAATCTACGAGGGTGAAATGTAGCTAAATCTCCTAGCAATACAGGATAAGAAACATGAAATGGTCACTGCCTGTAACCAGGCAAGACTTCTAATGGACGGATGGGGATACCAACCCAACCACAAAACCTTCAACCCACAAGTGTTCCTGCCTACAAGAGGTGCAGGGATAAGGAGCATAAAGTGGGGGGATGGGCAAGCAATGTCCTATGCCATGAGAGACAGCCCACCTCTGACACTATTAATGACATTCTACTATACTTGCAGATAGGAGGCTATCATAAACAGTCATCTGAGTTGGTTCAGCCAGCAGCTGATGAGAACCAATGTTGTGACCCACAGCCAAACAATAGGCAGAGCTCAGGGACTCTTGTGGAAGGGGCACAGGAGAGGATTGAAGGAGCCAGAGAGTTCAAGGACACCACAAGAAAATATACAGAACCAACTAACCTGGGTTCATAGGGTCTCGGAGAGACTGAACCACTAACCAAAGAGCATACATAGGACAGACGTAGGCCCCCTACACATAGGTAACATATGTACAGCTTGGTCCCATGCAAGGACCTCTAACAGCGGGATCAAGGGATGTCTCTGACTTTGCTGTTTTCCCTTAACTGGATGGCTTCAATAGAAGAGGGGCACAGCCCTATTACAACTTGGTATGTCAGGGCAGGTAGACATCCATGGGAGCCCCCCACCCCTGCCTTTTCTGAGGAAAAGGGAAGTAGGGCAGATTGATGGGAGGGAGGAAATTGATGAGAGAGAGGGCCTGGGATGACAGGACAGAGGGGAAGATCCCATCAGGATGTTCATTAGTTAATTAATTAATTAATTAATTAATTTCTTATTAATTAATTAATAAGAAAAAGAAATGAAAAAGACATGATAGACTGCACAACTAGGAGCATTTTATTATGCTCCCTTGGCAAATTTTCAACACATGTTTGAAAGAGAGACCATTCTTTATGGATTCCATAGCAATCTCTGCCATTGTCTTTTGTATGATGCCCCATGTTTTGTTTCCTTTTATCAGAGTATGTGTGGTTACATTTGAGATACACCAGAAAAATTCCAAGATAATCTCATCTCAGGAACCTTTATGACATCCTTAAATATTGTTTCTAAGGAAGGATCCAGGTGTGCAAGAGCGTAATATCAGTAGAGAGAAAGCCCCTTCCAGCCTGGAGAGGCTGCTGCGATCAGAATGTCAACTGAGACTTCAACCTCACAAAGATCTTACATAGAAAAGGTGTAATGTGATTCTCAGATGAGATAACTCTGGCTGAGATAAAGACCACGTAAAGGCTACAATTTGATTAGATCTTGTTTGGGGGGATAGCTGGAAAATGGTTTCTGTTGGGATAAGTGAGAGGAAGAGAGGAGGGTGAGGAGAGACTAAAGTGTTAAGGGGAGAAAGAGATATATGGAGAGATTTCGGGAAAGGAAAGCTTTGATTGATTATTAGCATATGAAAGTGCCTGGAAATGTTTAGGAAGAAACTGCCAAGTTTGTTACTAAGAAATCCCAAGTTGTTGCTAGCAATTGTGTGATATCTGTTAAGTTTCAAAACTGTCAGTGAGCAGATCCAGGCTATCCGTTACTAACTTCAAAGTGGACAAAGAAGAAAGTTGAAAATACAAATTGTAGAAAGGACAACTTCTTTGCCAAAACAGCTGGGAAATCAAGGTCTCCACACATGGCCAGTGTCTATCTTTCACCCTGCACAAAATTCAGCTCCAGATGAATCAGATGTCTTAATGTAAGACCAGAAAGTGTTGCAGGACAAAGGAGGGGAAGAACTTCAAGATGTGCATGGGTTTTCTGAAAGGGACTCCAGTCTCAAGAAATAATGGCAACAACCAATGAACGGGGTCTCATGGAATTAAGAAGCTTAATCAAGTGAAGAAATGTGCGATAGAATAGGAGAAAATCTTTGAAAGCAGGACATCTAAAAAATAGTTAATATGTAAAATATGCAAAAAGAATTCTCATAAAATTAAATAAGAAGTCAAACAATCCAGTAACTAAAGGGGCTAAGGAGACCAATGGACAGTTCTCAAAAGGTGAAGAGCAAGTGGTCAATAGGTGTCCAACAAAGTTCAACTTTACTGGCTGTCAGAGATACAAAGCAAAACCACCTTAAGTTGTTATTTTATCTTAGTCAGAATTCCAGTCATTAAGAAACAAGTTTTATCTATGATATGGACAAAAGGGACACTTGCAAATTGCTTTTGGGGAAGGTGACTTCATCCAGACACTAGACTAGGCAACTTAGTCCGGAGATTCTTCAGAAAACCTAAAATATATCTTCTATATGACCCAGCTCCACCCCTTCAGAACTTTTAGCCCAAGCCTCCAAATCAATGCATCTCTGAGGCACCTGTCTTCAGGGTACCATTTACAGTAGGTAAGGTAGAGAGACAAACTAGAGGTGGTGTGAGTATGTGTGTGTGTGTGTGTGTGTGTGTGTGTGTGTGTGCGTTTGTGTGTATGTGTGTGTGCGTGAGCACACCGAGATAACCAAGAGTTCAGTGCTGTGCATTCTTGGGGTGAGGGGAAAGATACGATGCCCAAGATGAGTTCCACTGGGTGCCATAATGTCATAATGCCACTTGAGGTATTCTTGAGGACCACTCCTGAAATGACCCTGGACACTCAGAGGTCCTGGTGCCGAGAAGAGAATCAAGTACGTAGTGGAGACATGGAAGAGAAAGAGAAGCAGAAGGATGTGGGCCCAGCGAAGAGGGGGAGCATTGGAGACTCGGGAGTAGTGAGTAGCTAGCTGGTGATGCCACCTAGGGCCATGGTAGGGCCCTGGCCTGTGCTACTACACGGGCTGTGTTTGGGTCTGTGGCCCTGCAGCAGCCTGTGTCTGTTGCTATCAAAGGTTAGAAGGAACTCCCTGGTTTTGGCTGTTTGCCCCGGGGACATTTTGATACCTGAGGGCTTTGCAGAACTGGCCCTACCCCTAACCTGAGCATCATGGGAGAACTGGCCCTGTTTCTCACTACCTGCAGCAGTCGGGAGAATCGACCCTGAAGTTTGCAGGGACAGCAGGGTAGAGGTGGCCCTGGTTGCAGTGGTTGTAGGTGAGCCAGTCTCAAAGGCTTGAGAGAAGGAGAGCAGGCGGGTTGACCAGCTTACATACCTCTCAGGTTCATATCCAGGGCTTTGAATTGGCCCACCCCATCGTTTACCCCCCATTGATGGACTGCTGGAGTGCATGAAAGGGCTTGGTACTACAGAACCAAAACTATAGGATGTCCATGACACAGGGCAACAACAGGATAGCAGAGAGAAGTCCCAGTGAGGTTCAGGTATTGATAGAGTAAAAAGCCAGAGGCCTCGTACCAGACTAAAGAGTGATTGCAATGAACATTTGCAAGCAAAGAAGTGTGCAAATAAGGTATACAGTGTGACAAACTGTGACACACTACAGCTTGAATGAGATTTTTTTTCTCTGTTGTGTGGGAAGGTTGCAAGAGTGGAGAGTGGGTACTTGCAGAAGGGGATATGAAAGGCATTGGGATACATGATATGAAATTCACAAAGTACTAATAAAAAGTTAATATATATTATATATTAAAGTAAAATCTTAAAGAATAAAAATTGGGCTAGAGAGATGGCTCAGCTGTTACATGTTAGGTTCATAAGCACAAATATAAGAATAAATAATTGTTTTCAAGAGCTTTATTATATAAAAATGTGGAGCTGCATCCAAAAAGAAAAATGAACAAGAAAATTCACCCTCAAATGTGATTAAGAGCCTCAAAAGTCAAATTTATAGATTTCCAAATAGATGGCTTTAGTGTAACTGCTCCCAAAGATGCCTAACTTCCACGGACCATGTAACTTCCATTCTTTTTCCGTCATCAAAAGAGAATCTTGAATTGTAGCTCTTCTTCGTATCTTCATCATTTTGTATTTTTATATTTTATTTAATAGCAGAAGTGGGCAAAGCCTAGTAAGATATAAAATCATTAGGTTTTCAAAAAAATCCCCATTTTAACTCGTCTTTGATTTATGAACATGAAGCCTTCCTATCAGAAAGGTCATGTAGAGTATTTTCTAAGGTTACATGACCTCAAAACATATTTTTTACTTAACTTCTAGATTGACTGTGAACTATTTCTCAATAGAAAAAAAGAAATTAACTGAATTAAAACATTTAGACGTAGAAATAGAAAAAGAGAAACAATAAAAAAATAGAAAAAGAAAATACTGAACAAACTCGAAATGAACAGTGATAGAGGAAAGATTTTGAGAATGAGCACAAGTGTTATCTAGAGAGCATGAGTTTCTAGATGGGACAATGTCAAATATTAAGAGATCAATATAATACAAAGAATTAATTGAATAAAAAAGGTAATTCTTTAAGAAAATTGATAAGATTGTGACAAACCCTTATCCGAAGTAATTAAAAGGCAGACAGAGAATATCTAAATTAGCAAAGTTAGAGATGAAGGGAGGACATAAGAACAGACACCAAGGAAATGCAGAGAATCATAAGGTCACTGTAATCTGGAAGACCTAAAAGAAATGGACAATTTTCTCAATATATACCAAAGTCAAGGCAAGTTCAGATAAGCAATTTAAACAAATCTATTTCTCCTAGTGAAATAGAAGCAGTAATTAAAGATCTCCCAGCCATAAAAAGCCCAGGGCCAGATGGTTTTATTGCACAATTCTACCAAACTTTAAAAGAAGAGTTAATCCCAATACTTTTCAAATTATTCTGCAAAATAGAAACAGAAGAAACATTGCCTAATTCTTTTTTAAGAGACCACACTCTGATCTTAAAACTCACAAAGAGAAAAACAGATTCTGCTGATAGCTCTTTCTAAGAGTTTAAGAAACAAACAAACAAACAAACAAACACCTCTAATTAAGCTTCTACTTGAACTTGGGGAATTGATCCAATCTTGTTTCTGTAAAAACAGTGGAAACTTTCATTCTCCTGACTTCTGTGTCTGCGACTACGAACGGTTAAAAAATTAAGTCTCAGAGTTGCCAGAAACCTTGCAGGAGACTTAATTTCCCTCCCATTGCTGTCTGCTGCATGTGTGCATGCTCTCACTGGTATATAAATGAACACACACAAATTATATTATTACTTTTTATTGTAAGCAGGCAAACATTGCCCATTCAATGAGTTTTTATTGATTGTATTCATATTTCTGCAAGTTGAAATTGGCATCAATAGCCCACTGTCAATGAATTTCTTGCCATCTGCTAGATGGTCAATACCAGTCTAGTTTCCAAAAGAGGTTCAAGAAACACAAGATGACTGTGTGGCCATATTGTGTGTGTTGCTGAAGCTTTAGGTGCAGCACGAGCCAGACAGCAGCTTCCTTGCCTTCTACCAAGATTATTGGAGTAGCTTGTGTGCAGTCTTTGAGAGCCCCTAAAACATGGGGGTAGTGTTCTTATAGGGTTTGAACTTACTAAAAATCTGCTGAGACCATAGTAGACTAGAGCTGAAGTGGAGAAAGGGTTAAAATGTAGTACTGGTAGGAAATGAGTTCCTAAGTGTCTTAGTCAGGGTTTTACTGCTGTGAACAGACACCATGACCAAGGCAAGTCTTATAAAGGACAGCATTTAACTGGGGCTGGCTTACTGGTTCAGAGGTCCATTATCATCAAGGTGGCAGCACTTAGACAGGCATGGTGCAGGAGGATCTGAGAGTTCTACATCTTCATTCGAAGGCTGCTAGTGGAAAATGTATTTACAGGCAGGTAGTATGAGGGTCTTAAGCCCATGCCCACAGTGACCCACCTACTCCAACAAGGCCACACATCCTAATAGTGCCACTCCCTGGGCCAAGTATGTACAAACCATCACACTGGGTAAACACAGACTCATGTTTCAGTACTCACTGTGATTAGGCATTTGTTTAAAAGTCTAAATTATGAAACAGTCATGCCAGTTTTTACCAGCAATGCAAAAAATAAACAGTAAAGAATCCATATAAAAATTAGACTTTTGCTCATTCCACTCTGTCTTTTAAGCATCAGACAGGAGTCTGGATGATGTGGAGTTTGGTGTATATATTTTTTAGTTCTTTATGAAGCCAGTATGTTAATATCATGTTTGATGTGTAGCTGGAAAAGATATGGCTTATTCTCTGCTGGAGCAGTGGCTTCCTTTGCTGTGTGGACTCTTCTTAATTTCCTATAAAATCGTTTGTCATTCTTGGGATCGCCCCCATTCTGTACCATTCCTGTCTAGAGAGTGTCTGCCCAGAAATTATTTCACCTGTATTTTCTTCTTGCAGTTTCAGAGTTTCAAATCCTGAATTCGGTTCTCTAATCTACTTTCGAGTTTGTTTTTGTTGTTTTGTTTTTGTTTTTTGTTTTGAGCCGTGTGAGAGAAATGGCTTTAGTTCTATTCTTCTCCTGTGAAACCCAGTTTCCCCAGAGAACTGAATAATAAAAGCATCCTTTATGTGACATGTAGCTGTGGTTTGCTTCTGGGTCTTCTGCTTTATTTCACTGCCGCACAGCACACGTTTGTCTCTGTGCCAGTACCTTTGCTGTCTTTGTTACTCTGGCTCTGCAGTGTGATTTGAGTTCACGTATTATAGTCACTCCAGTTTTGCTTTCTGTTGAGGGTCGGTTTGGTTACTCATGCTACTTTGTATCTCTGTATCAATTTTAGGATTCCATCTGTTATTTAGTCCCGTGCAGAATGTTATCAGGAATTGCATGGGGATTGCATCAAATCTGCAGACCAATTTCCCACCCCATATTCTGAATGCAAAATGGTTTCCACAACTTGGGCTAACTTTAAATGCCATTTGTGTTCTGTGAAGATGCTCACGGGAGATAAAGGGTGCCTGAGCTGCCTGTAGGACCCTGGTCTGTTAGGAACCAAGATGCCAATGAGCATCCAATAACTGAAGAGGATTTATTTTCTCCCAGTAATAAAGAACTGGCAAATATTTCATTCACATCATCCCCTCTAATCATCACAGAGGCCTTCCGTGATTGGAATATTGCTCTAGTTTTACAGACCAAAATTCACATTATTTTATAATTTATTCAGATGTATGCAGCTGGTAAGTAGCTGAACTGGGATTCTAATGAGTTTCATCTGACCCTGAGTCATCTCCTGTGTCTCAGTCTCTCTCAGCTTTCCAAAATGACAAGGTGCATTTGTATTCTCCATAATACATCTTAAATGACAATAAATACTGCTTTATCTCTCTTTATTTGGAGTTATTATGAAAAATATTATTTACTGATCAAAGACAAATTTATTCACTTACAGTGCAAAGAACAAATCAAAAAGATATACCCACATTGTGCACAAGAAAAAGGTTTTTTCTCCAAAGAGTTCTGAGTATAATTTGCTTCCTGATGGAGGGATCCCGGGATCCCAATCTAGAAAGCCAGTCTAGAATAGGATAATAAGTATCATTGCTCTAGACAAACACCCCTGGGAAACACACTCTAATAAGAGCAAGTCTGCAATATTCGTTCATAGGCCAGTTCAAAGAACTTTCAGATTTAAAAAAGAGAAAGAAAAAAGGCAGAACCACCCGAGAGTCCAACGGAAGTGGACCACGAGGCAATAGCGCCCCCTACAGTATCTGAAGAGGTAGCATTTCCAAAGATTTCTTGATGGATTCAATTTGAGAAAATTAACCTGCCCAAAATGCTAGCGTTCTCACTCATCTCCGTCCTGGGTCAAATATAATTGACTCTCCTTCCCAGACTCCTGGGAATCTTTTCCTCTTGTCAGAAACTGTCAAAATATGACAGTTTCACTCAGTATTTGAAGGAAAGTGACATTTCAGAGCCTGTGATGTCCCCTCCTTAGAGAAAATTTAATTTTAACCAAAAAGAAGGAATGTTATACTCGTCTGAGTATGTGATAGGCTGAGCTCACTGTGTCAAAGTAAGGGTTCCAAGTGCGTCCAGTAGGAAGCTCTGAATAAGAGAGTCTACAGTTAGGCGAGAGAGACCCAAATTTAATGGATTCTTTTTATGCATTTGTTAACTCTGGGCCTTTCAAATACTGGATGTTTCCTTTGCTCTTAATATTTAGACTTAATTTCTAGTCTGACCACAAGATGGCATCACTCTCCAACAGTTAACCTACACCGGGTAGGCTCTGAGGTGCAGACTTTGAGGCAAGCAAACAAAACAAACAAACAAAAACAAAACAAAACAAACAAAAACCAAAATGCAATTAAAAAACAAAACAAAATAGTAAAGGCAGAGCCCTTCACGCCTCGTTTAAATCATCATCATTTTAAGCGGTATTTTAAACTTTATTATAAAAAGTTGAAAAAAAAAGCAGAAATTAAGATCTAAAGAATATACAACTCAATAAACTTCTTTCTATACATTACAGTAACCAATCAAAACACAGTCTGTGGAAGGAATCCACTGAATTTTATGATTTCACTGTTTTTAAAAATAAATTGTAAACAATTTTTAAAATTTTTATCACCAAAGATTTAAAAAAAAATCCGTAACAGAGTTAAACTATTCGTTGCCTGCATCCAGTCCTTCCTCACCTTTACTATTTAGCTTTTTTGCTCTCCCCTGTGCATATAATGCACACACAACCCTTTTGTTTTCACGAATCATTCATCATTGGCTACATTGCCCTTACGAGGAAGAATATGCAGGACTTTTGTATATTATTTTGCCAAAAGGGGATACATTAAATGAACAGACTATTTTAAAATAAATTTCAGAAATAAAGAAAAAAATGAGCAATTCTGTTGTAATTCTGTTTGTAGTTAAATATTAAATATGAAGAGATCACATCCCAGAGGAGAATCGCCTAGCAAGCCATTTTCATGGAAAAACATTCATCCTTTTTATTTCAAGATATCTAGGAAGAAACAATGACGGCTTTTCCTCTCAAAAATTTTTTCTCATGTTTGAGGTGAGTTCACGCTTTTTAGAGGTGGGAATGGGGGGAGGAGCATCTAGAGATGGTCCAATGGTCTGAATTTCTATTATGGGTTTCCAGCTGGCCTCAATCATTGGATCAGAACACAGATATGCAAAAGGCACATTTTCTGCAGACAAATGAACGTGAGTCCACTCGCTTCCAACAATCTAGCGCATTACACTGTGCTTCCCTTCCCACAGCCGGACCTGAGAGAAAGGTCTCTTGCCTTTTCTCCATCTCTAACTTCAGCAGTAAAACTTCCACAGCCAGCTCTGCTGTGTCTCCCGGTCACGTAACTTCTCTCTACAGACACATTTGATTAAAGGTATCAAGTCAGCATCGACACCTTCACTGGGTAAGGTCAGAGAAGCCAGCATCTCCCACACAAGAGAAAATCTATACCTTCGTTACAAACCATGCTACTCTAGGGGACAAAGAAAAAGTATTCTGAGGGTGGGGCAGGCCTGCAAGTTTGATAGTTTGTTCCAGACAGCACACATTTTACATTCTTCAAAGCTTGATGATCCATAGTGATAATACTAGATAAAAAAATATAAGTTCAGGATTTTTTCTTTCTTTTTCTTTTTCTTCTCCTTCCTTTTATTCTCTCACACCCCAAACTTCTCTTAAGACTTCTTCCTCACTTAAAAGCTGCATTTGCTGGGAGCCTGGCTCCAGCTTCCAGGACGAAGCGCGAGCTCCCCCTACCGACATTCCTGAAGAAAGACAGGATCTGTCAATCTCCACCAGAGATTTTTTTTTTCTCTCTCTCTCTCTCCTGAGTTTGGTCCAACTAGTAGAAAATTATTTAAACACACGCACACTTGAAAATTCTTGTGTTTTGAGGGAGGATTTGATTTTTACTTCTGGAGAAATATTTTAGCTAGCGTATTAATGCAAATGCACGTGATGACACGATCGGTTTCTATTCTAACATGCTCAGGTCATGTTCAGTGACCTATCCAGTTGATTTTTATAAAGTACTCTGGTAGTTTGAGTGAGAATGGAAGCCAGAGGCTCATATACACTTGGCTTCCAAATGTGTGGACTGTTTAGGAAAGGATTAGGAGGTGTAGTCTTTTGGAGAAATTGTGTCACTGGGATGGACTTTGAGGATTCAAAAGCCTGTCCATGCTCATTCTCTCTCTCTCTCTCTCTCTCTCTCTCTCTCTCTCTCTCTCTCTCTCTCTCTCCCTCTCTCTCTCCTGCATGCTTGTACACTAGGTGTAAACTCTCAGCTTACATTCCTGCCTGCCACCATGTTCCTAACCCTGATAGCTGTGGACTCACACTCTGAAACTGCACTGAAACTTTACTTACTAGAAAACCCCTAATTACATGCGTTCTCTTATAAGTTGCTTTGGTCATGGTGGAACAAGAGAACAGTAGCTGAGGCATGCTGTAACTCTTTAAGATTCGGCACTGTAGAGATGAAGTAAGAAAGAGTTTTGTGGTCTAGACTCCCATGCCCAGAAAAAAAAAAAAAATCTTTCAGGGAAGAGAGGAAGGGTTGTAAAGGGAGGGCTTTGGGAATGCAGATAGAGATCAGGTTCTAAGACCTATCTACCTGGGGGATGCTGGTGTTTAAGGTGCACTTCCCTTTGCCTGTAGGAATCCAACCACTGTCACTGTTACCCAGAACATTTAGAATCTGTGGTGATTTGAAAAGGCTTGGCCCAGAGAGTGGCGCCATTTGGATGTGTGACCTTGTTGGAGCTGGTCACTTTGTAGGTGTGTCACTGTGAAGGTGGGCTTTGAGACCTTCTTCCTAGCTGCCTGGGAGTCTGTCTTCTTCTGTTTGCCTTTGGAACAAGATGTAGAACTCTCAGCTCTTCCAGCGCTGAGAGTTCCTACCCATACGCTGCCATGCTTCCCGCCTTGATAATCCTGGACTGAGCCTCTGAACCTGTAAGTGAGCGCCAATTAAATGTTGTCCAATATAAGAGTTGTCTTGGTCATGGTGTCACTCCACAGCTATGGAAACCCTAACTAAGATGGAATCAAAAGTCAAAATTTGAATTTTGAATTAGTAAAACCTTCCTCTTGTCAACTTTCCACTCCCAGTACTTCATATGCAATTAAGCCACACTTGATCACTTTAAAATAATCATGAGTGCTTCCACTTTCTAAACAAACAAACAAACAAACAAAAAACAAAACAAAACAAAACAAAAACTAGCAGTGACTTGATTTCCAATACCAGGAATGACTTTTATCCTTTAAATTACCATGAGTTAGTGAGGTCATGGATCTTCGAGGAGAGCATATACAACCACCTGACTCGCATAATTCTAATCTGTTAAGCCACAGCCATTTGTAGCTTTCACCCTTCTTCAGTATTCCTTTCTTTTCAGCAGATGGAGACTATTATTGAAAAACACAACTGGTCAAAATGCTGAGATAAGCTGACCGTAGGGTACCCAACCCCAGTCGATCTATCTGCAACACACATTCTATGCTTAAGGCTCATGGTACATCACAGAAGAAGGGGTAGAACTATCGTGTGAGACTGTCTCCTAAAAATGACAGGGAAGCTACACCATGATAGCCCAGCAACATGGCCACCTAAATAAGACATGGACAATGACAACATCAGGAGGCATGCTAACATGGAAGGGGGGCAGCTCACAGGAGCCCCACCTCTAGATAAAGATCTACAGGTAACTGATGACTTCTGTCTTCTCTGGCATGAGCTCCACATAATTCACTTTCTGATATCAGGTAGTTAGACCTCAAATCATATACATAAAAAGAACAATAGCAGACTCAATAGGTTGTGGTTATATATTTATGTACCTATATAAATAATAATAATAATAATAATAATAATAATAATAATAATAATAACAAATAAAGAGGTTCTCAATTGGAGAGGGAGTGAAGGGGAAGACATGGGATATGTTGAAAGGAAGAAAGGGTAAAATTATGTAATTATATTTTAATTAAGTTTATAAAAATCAAAGGAAGCAGAATGATGGAAATGGTGACTAGTTGTGACCTGCTCTCATCGTGATTAATTTAGAGGAAAAAATATCTGTAGGAATGTTAAGTGGATAGATTTTTGACCCTTGAAAAGTGTGCTGCCCTGTGCTTTCATTCCCACGAAAACCATAACATCGCTTCAGTCAGAGACAGTACCGTTTAGAAGTCCTTTACCAGGCTGTATGTTCCAGCATGAAATTCATGTAAAACTCAGTAGTTTAAAAGAAAGTGCTCTGCTATTTCAGAAAAACAAACAAACAAACAAACCCCCAAGAATTCAGAATGAGCATTCACGAGGTAGTGGAGAATTGCCAGCAGGAATCGCAAAGAACAGGCCAGGAACCAAAATATAACACAGGAGTAATGTGTGTCATGGAAAGATGTTGAGAAAACTAGCAAAACAATTATAGGTAAGGTGTCAAATATACGTGTTTTCACTTTTATTTTCCCGACACACATCTTTGGTATTGGTGTTTAAATGTTGGGATGCAATTACCGAGGATTTCGAAACTGCTTGTCCTGTATTCGATGTTCTTGAATTTGGGGGTAGTATAACTCATTCAGAATAACTTTACAATGCAGATGGTGCCATACTGACATGATACAGAAGGGCAGTGGTTAGAGAAAGCCTAAAGATGACTCACAGACTGTGGCTCATGAAACGATGAGTGAGAGATGTCTGGAAATAGCTGGCGAATAAGACAGTGGGAAATGAGGCTGTGGAAGGTCAGGCCCTTAAAGTCTAAGATGTGGACAAGACACCTAGTCATCTACAATGGAAACCAGTGTATTATTAAACAGATAGTTCATCTGCTGGCATTTTGAGGACACTGTTACAGGATCAGGCAGCACTGATAAAGAACTGGGGTCCACTTAGAGGAATCTACGGATGAGCTTGAGGAACCGCTGCCCTTGACAATGAGATTTCTCTGCCGATCTGAAGGTTCTTGGGCCATACCTGCACAGAGGTGTATCTTCAGAAGGATCAAGTACAAATCCCTGGGTGAACCACACTATCCTGCGAAGGAGCTCCATTTTATACGTGTGCCCAGAATGCTGACGGGGCTGCGGTATAGTGTCAGGAAAAGGTTATTTTGTGCATCTCATTTTGACCCCCACATTTAGTATTATGTGGTGACTAATTAAGTCGCAAGAAGTGAGCCTGCACCATGAAAATTGGAAGAAGCTACAAGTAGAAGATCCTACATCACCCAGAAAGCTGACTGCTCAACACAGATCATCAGCATATTATCATACGTGCCACATGCATGTATGTATGTGTGCGTGCATGTGCATATAGTCAGCAGAGAATCTCAAGCAAAAAAGAAGTGAAGTTATTTTTATTAACTATCCTCTCTCATATCACACTCCACAGAACCTCTTGAGCACATCCCATTATCATAGTCAGAAAGGAGAATTTCAGAGCAGGGTGAAACCTGTTATTTTAAAAAGAAAAAAAATAACCATTCATCTGGCACATCGGAGTCAAGAAGAGTAAGTTTCAACCCTGCTATGCTTAATAAGGAGAAAAAAAAATCCCTTCTGGGTCATTACTGGAAATGTCAGCTGCTACAGTCTGTCATCTTATGGGTGATGGAGCATACACATTCCATTCAAGTCACTGGGCTTGACACTCAGCTCACACCCCTTACTGTGCGGTCCTTTCAGTCTCTGAGTGTCCTTTGCCCTATCTGTGAAAGAGAGACAACATATCCCATCCCACCAGGGCAACTGAGGACAATAGAATGACAGAAGGGTCATTGTTTATTAAGCCATCATCAGCTTAATAATAAAAAAAAAAAAGGACTACAAATAGATATTGGTCTAATTGTCCATGTCAGTCGCTCTCTGTCTTTCACCTTTGATGAGTTAGAGAAACACCACTGGGACCAGGTGATGAGAGAATCAGAATCTTCCTCGTGTGGTTTAGAAGCTTACGAGCTTGCTGGTGCTCTAGGGTGGTACTCGAGGATGGTGGGGGCAGAGCCTCACTGCAGAATCCAGTAGGATCTACAAGGCACGATGAAGTCTGGGTCTCACCGCCTCTAAAAATAAACCTCCAAAGCCAGACTTTCCAAAGGATCTCTCTAAAAGCAAATCAAAAGGACCTAGAACAGGCTTGCTTATCCACACATGTCCTTGAATGGAAAACCTCGGTGTGCTAAGTTGACAGGAAAGCGGTAGCCAGCACCGATACAATGGCGGACACAGAATAAGATTGTACGCCTCACAGGCCTCCCTCAAGAAACAGAAAGAGAGGTGGAAAAAACAAACACAGAGAGGTGAACAGGAGCATGAAAGACTTTTTTTCATTCCCAATTAAGTGTGGAATGAAAGAATGTGATCCGTGCGGGGGGTGGGGGGGTGGGGTGGGGGGAACACGGCTGCTGCTGGCAGCAGTGAATGCCGAGCGCCGTTTTAATATTTGCTGTCTGCCATTAGGAAGAAAGAGCCTGGATAATTGCCCAAATTTCATAACCTTTAATTATATACATCCCCGAGGACAAATTAAAGAATGTGCCAATAATACCTGAGATTCAGGTTAGTGTTCTGGAAGCTGTCAGATGCCTGCCTTGTAGGGGTAGGGGAATTTTCTTATATATTTTTCACACCTTGTCAGGGAGGGAGAAAGGTAGAAGGTTAGGGAAGGTTTAAGAGTTCTGATGTGCCTCTTGTTGCACTTGTGTCCACAGTCCCTTTACTTCGCTGTCCCATGGGCCCCCAGCTGTGAGGGACCTCTAGGGAGAGATTCCAAGCAGTCACACTTAAAAGATCTATTTTACAGGATCAATGTAGTTACCTCGGCCCAGTCCTCACATTCTTGCGTTGTCAGGAGGCTTTGAAGATGTGATGGGGTACTCCTGGGGCTGGCCTCCTTTAGCAGAGCTTTCTAGAGGAGCCTGATAAGGCATCAGTGCTTGGAATGATTTATAGACAAGAGAAGCAGGAGGAAGGAATAAGGCTGAGACCAGGGCTGACAGGATGAAAGCAGGCACCATGATGTGTATGAGCTTTCAAAGGGACAAGAGAAGAGGGTATGCCAGAGCCAGACTGCAGGAAGCCATGCTCTGTTGTGTGCTCATGGTCAGCTGACACAAGTGGCATTTAGAACCTAAGATCTAAGGGGGACAGTGCCTCTGTGTCCTGTAAGCACCGAGGGCGCCTTTGTCAAATCAGGGAACTGGAAAAGTGGTTAGAATGCTAGATGCTTCACTAAGCAGAGCTTCCACATTGGCACACATACAAACACACGCCCCTTGCTGTCATTTAGTTCCTCCCTGTACTAGGATATATTGCTGGCCTTGGTGCATTGATGTTGAGGCATAAGGTTTACTGGAGAAGCTGGACTCAAGATGCCTGAAGTGTATTAGAAAATATGAGTCTGCAACATCAAAACTCTGCATATGCCAAAGCAGTATATATAGATATAGATGATATAGCTATAGATAATACATGTATTGATATAGTTATAAATAGATGATATAGTTATAGATAGAGGTATAGATGATATAAATTTATATATAGACATAGATATAGGTATAAACATAGAGGTATAAGTACAGGTATAGGTATAGATATAGATATCTAGATATAGATATCTAAATATAGATTTGTTGATTCCACAAATAACTGGTCAGTATTCTACAAATTCTTTGAGATCAAAGAAGATAATCTTATTTTTTCATTCCATCTTCATCAATACATTAGCCAGAGAAACATAACTTATAATATATAGATAAAGATAGATGATATATGCAGATAGATAGATAGATAGATAGATAGATAGATAGATAGATAGATAGATAGATATGATGATATAGATGTAGGTATATATATATATATATATATACATATATATATATATGGATGGAAAGATAGATAAGCAGATAGATAGATAGATAGATAGATAGATAGATAGATAGATAGATACGTACATACATACATACATACATACATACATACATATATACATACATACATATGACAGGGTTTATTGTGGGCATTGGTTCAAGCAGCCACAGAAGCTGAGACTGTCAACTGTAGGGTTGTAGGGTACTGGGCCAGAAAATCTCTTCTAAATGCCAGAGAACTGAGGTACTGATGTGAGTCTGAGTTCAGTAGTTTGAGATCCAGATGTACCAGCATTGAAAGGCAAAGAGAGATAGATGTGAGTTGAAGCTGGGGTGGGAGATCCCTCCTTTCTTAGATATTTTTGATCCAAGAAATTGATTGATCCCCATTTACATAAGTGAACAGAGCTTTCTTTACCCAGTCTACTGAATCATAGGAAAATTTCTCCTACTCTCCAAAGCTACTTAATTCCAAGGCAGTTTTCCTTACAGATGAAGTATAGTGAAGGGAATGTGCAGATTTTAGTGTCAAGCTTTAAAAAGTTCCCTGTCTAGATATTACAGCCAGCACTGACATTCCTTCAAGGAGTCTTCAAAATATTCCAAACATTTGACAAGACTTTCTTCTCTTATAAATAACAAAAAGCCAAGATACATAAAGTTCAAGTTCAAGTTGAGATTCACTCCCTTCCAAATTTCATACCTTGCTCTCTAAAATGCTCTCAAACATGAATATAGACTGGAAGGATGTCATTATTTGTGTTTCTGTAACAAAATGTATTAGACCTGGTAAATTGTAAAGAATGCGAATTTATTTCTGAGCTTTCTGAAGAATGGGAAGTCCAAGGTCAAGTTGCCAGCAGGTGTCTTGTAAAGTGTTGTCCTTCACAGATGGCACTATCTAAGTGTTCTTTTATGGTGTAACAAACAGAAATGGCAGGGAAAAAAAAAGAATATTGTGGCACACTGCAGAAGAGCAAGAGAGACCAAATTCATTGCTCCAGTCTCTTCCCAATTTGTGAAGTCATCCATTAGATGCCTTGATGCTTCTATCCACAGACCCACATTATCATGTTCTTGTATTTAACATTAGGTTTCTACATGGAAGGCAGGTTCACGTGATGGTAAAAGAGGGAGTTAGACTGGGTACATGGATATTTCTCTTAATTTACCTACCATAAAACAAGGGTTAGCCAACTTAAAGAAATTTTATGATTTCCACTTTTCTTTGTAGGCTAGTAAAGATGAAAATGTTAGAGATTTTTTAGTCAGCAAACCTGTTTAGATTTTAATGTACATTAAACATTAAAAGAGGCAATGACTGTAAAGATTAGGGAAGTGTGTGACTTATGACTGTTGCTATTGACAGGAACAAACCCCGTTTCCACTCCATCCTCATTCTGAGAACATGAGAGATATCAAATTTATATAGATCTGGAATAAAATAATAGAAAAATAATTATACATAGGTCTCCAAACTTTGGATTTTATGCTCTCTTTGGGCAAGAAATAAAACAATAGTCTTTTATTTTTCCAGAAAAATCACTGCCTAGTTGAGAAAGAAGCTGCAAAAGTGTGGATCTCCTATTGTACAGCACATCTCACATCCACATGGCTGGGTGTGGATCTCCTATCGTACAGCACATCTCACATCCACATGGCTGGGTGTGGATCTCCTATCGTACAGCACATCTCACATCCACATGGCTGGGTGTGGATCTCCTATCGTACAGCACATCTCACATCCACATGGCTGGGTGTGGATCTCCTATCGTACAGCACATCT
>LR754454.1:0-31347 GCA_902729485.2 Mus minutoides
TAGTGATGGAGATAATGAGAATATGATGATGCTGAGATGATGGTGATATGATGATGGTGATGATGATGATGGAATGATAGTGATGACAATGATGGGATGATAGTGATGATGGTGGTGATAACTGTCCTGTAAGAAAAAAAAAACCTGTAAAAATTGGAGTTCTATAGTTCACTACATATCTCATTAAAAATATGCTCAAAATATGGATTAAGTTCATATATTCTGGGGTTCATGGATAAAGATTAAGATCTAATAAAGTAAATAAAATTAATAGTCATACCAGAGGGTTAAAATTCAAATAGACACTTCCAAGACTAAAATCTCATGATGCCTCAACAACATGGCTGCTTAAACAAGGCCTAAACAAGGATGACACCAAAGGGCATGCTAATACGGAGGAAAGAAAAATATCTCAAGGGGCTCTAACCAGAGGTAAAGAACATAGGCAGCTAAGTAATAGTGAGAGGAGTAGTCTTCCTTAGGTAAGAGCCACAGACTGATTATGGTTAGCCCTGAAGTCATATACATGCAGTACATACGTCTATACAGACTGAGCAGTTTGAATCTGCATATTAGGTATATATATATATATATATATATATTTAAATTGAAATAACTACAACTTTCTCATCGTCCTGGTCCTCTCATAAGAAGCGATTTAGATTGGCCCTACATAAACTCTGTAGAGCTATACAAATCTAAAATAACAGCATCTCTCCAGGACATTGGGAGCAGATGGGGGTGTGTCTGGGAGAGCTCTCCATTAAATGCACGTGTATTTTTAGCCTGGCCATGTTGTATGTTCTCCAATCAACAAAGCTGCACAGAAAGCCACCAAGCATGAGGAAGACTGGGAATGGAGCCTTCTGGGAGATCTAACCTCTATCAAACACATAAGAGAATAATATGGCATATAGTTTCCAAGGTTTTATAACTATGAAAATTGAGGAAGATTGATGATGCTTGTCCTGCCAGAGGACAGGCTCCCTGTTGTTGCTTGAGTTGTAATCCCCTGCCCCGCCCCCCCTGACCCAACTTCAAAACAAAAGTCCAAGTCTAATTAAAATCAGAACCCCGTGTCCCATTAGTACTCTGCTGGCAGACCTTGGCTTTGGCATTGTCTTTCTGACCAGATTACTGATCAGTGTTTATTGCTAATCATCTGTGGCTGGAAACATGACCCAGGAAGCAGAGAGACCAGGGCAACGGCATGCAGTGTCATTGTTAGACTTACTCACAGTGTTTGCAGCAGGAATCAGTCAACCCTAATCCACAACCACAACAGACTTCTGAGCACGCCAAGTCCCTCGCGTTGGCAGTCAGGCAAAGCTGCCTCCTTTCAGCTCTTGGCAGGATTCCCCACCCATGTCTGAAGCCCTTGCTGCCTGGAGAGGTGGGACAGGCTGAGCAAATGAGCGTTTGCCATATCGTACAGCAAAAATTCTCATATCCTGTGTCTTCTCAATTCCTCGTAGAAAATGAAGAGTCTTGTTGTGTGAGCATGTGGCACGTTGTGGAACACGGTCTTCTGCTCATCAGAGCCTTCATTACCTCCGTCCAAGCAGTAGGACCACTGGCAAGTGATGCTCCGGATTGGGTCCATCAATGTCCCTTGTAGAGGGAGGAGAGGTCGAGAAGGTTCATTAATCCTTTATCCAAGATCCCACCTCCTCCTCCCTACACCTCCCTACCATCTATAAGCACTTTGTCCCCAGTTTCGCATGGGATGGGGGTGGGGACGGTGTCAAGAGTATATAGAGGGTAAAGGAGAATGGAAGGCACCATCTTTGCCCCACGGAGAATCCGGCACCTGTGCTTTGGTGGGATTTTCTGCAATGTAACTGTTTAAAAGTCAAATGGAAAATAATTTTTAAAAATCAGTCTCACATCATCTTCAACCCCCAAATGACCATTTGGGCCACTTTACTATAGATTATGAGATTTTAAAATCATGAAAAAAATAAATAATATCTTTGTGGTTTAGATGAATTTAGGTGCCTGAAGTAAGAACAGCAGTGTGAGGTTATATGGGAGAACTCTGTAGAAAATGGTTATATCTGCCTGCAATAAAATTTCCTAAATTCAACATAGTAGAGTTTTTTGCTTTAATTTTCCTTTTTTAAATGTGTATAGGTGTCTGTCTGCATGTATGTCTCTGCGTCCTGTGCATTCCTGGTGCCCACAGAAGCCAGAAGAGGGATTAAGATCTCCTGGAACTGGAATGACAGATTTTTTGAGCTACATGAGGACTAGGAATTGAACCTGGGTCCTCTGGAAGAGTAGCCAGTGCTCTTAATCACTGAGTCATCTCTCCAGCTCATAACATTGTATTTTTTACCAAATTAATAATCTAGGGAAGGTTTGGAAAACTACATAGAATGATGTGTCCATGGTCTCTTATAAATACATTTGCTTAAAGGGTAATGGATAGCCCACAAGATAATGCTAATGTCCAAGAAAGCAGTGGCCAAGCAGGGAGAGCAGTTTCATGTATTAAGTAAACACATTTGTTTGTTTGCTTGTTTGTTTTAATTTATGTTTCAGTAAATTAGCCAAAGAAATCAGGAAGGGAGGTACATCACTTCCTACTCTCAGAAATGATGTAAAGCCAGTAGCAATAGGCAAATGGTACCATATAATGTGACAAGGGACTCCATAAGGTGCTTTGTAAGAGCCCCAGGTCACTGTGAAAAATGAGGGAAATATTTCATCATAATATACCCTTCATCTCATAGGATCCATGGGAGAAGGCAGTGGGTTCATTCTGGCCCACATGGAGATCACTGACACAAAGGTGAATGAATGGTCAGGTGTCATCTGTATGCAACTACTCAAAATAGCCACCCTTACTATGGCTATTGCCACCTCCGTGTAACATGGTTGCCCTGAATACAATGGTATAGAGAACATGGAACATAAGCATAGCCTATGTGTGTGGTCAACTCATTTCCTACAGCCTTTCTCAGAAGAGAATATAGCTTTCAGGAGACTCTTCTGAGCCCTACCCTTCAGCATGTGATGTGTAGTCTTACTGTACATAAGGGGATACCGGGAATCCTAGGGCTCTATGCATAAATGGATACAAAAAGCATCAGATTGGTTCTCTGAGTGCCTGTGGCAAAAAAGATCGGTCCTGATTTATGATCCGCACATAGGGAAATGTCTGACGTGAAGTCAACAACTGAAATCAGATGAATAATTCAGGATGCCGATCAATCGCATCACCTCCCCTACCATGTTCTTGCTATTTTTACGTAATTGCAGGGCAGAGAATAAATTGATGTCATAAATAAACAACTGTCATTTGGTGTGATGTAGACCCCTGCATCTTAGGGGTTTTTCCATTTTTCAGGTTCTACTCTTGAGCTTTTTACACAATTAAAAATGTGCTCATATTAAATTATGGCGAGAAATTATCTGCATGCTATTTCAACGTTCATGTAGAGAGAAACACAATGTCAAATGAGGAAGCATCAGATTCCCTCCTTGAAGACCAATCCTCCTTTATCGGTTGTGTTCTGGAAGGCTGTCTTTGAGGAGTGCTCTTAACACCCATTAGATGATAGGATATTGCAGGCTACTCAATGTATCCACGCAAAGCCTCCACTTCCTTTCACATTTGCTTTTAAGGGGGATGGGTACGAACGGGTTTGCTTTAAAGCCTCACTCTCCTTCCTCATGAATCTTCCCTTCTGTGAAAGGCAGTGAGAGAGACCCTGCACTGGTTTTGTTGTATTTCCTTTGTGTGTGTTCATGTGTGTGTGTGTGTGTGTGTGTGTGTGTGTGCCTAGACACGCTGGTAGGGGTAGAGGACAAACTTGGATGTTGGTCCTTATTTTCTCTTTATTAGCCAATGATATTCAGGGACTCTCCTGTCACCTTCTTCTATCTGAGATTACAAATATGTGTACTATTATTACTTCTGGCCTCTGTGTGGGCTCGGGAATCTGGACACAGATAAGCAGGCTTGCTCCCTTTACCACTGAGATGTTCCCAGCCTATAGTTTATGACGTCTGAAAGAAAAAACACAACCTAAATCACCTGATGTCTTAGGCAATGACTGCCATGTTATTGACACGCTTAATTTTATAACTAACATTTGTTCATAAGGAAACAATGGTAATAATCACTTTTCTTGCTGTACAAATACTGGCCTTTCCATTTTCAGGGTTGTTTCTTCCTCTCCTCCTCCTCCTCCTCCTCCTCCTCCTCCTCCTCCTCCTTCTTCTTCTTCTTCTTCTTCTTCTTCTTCTTCTTCTTCGTCATCCAAGTGTTGTCTTCCTTACCCCAAACCCCAAAGTACTATTTAAAGTGATCATTGCACTTGTTTTCTGTGCAAGGAATTTCAGAATTCCAGAGTTTAGGCTGCTTATAAAAACTAGAGACTCGTTTGTATGTATGAGCCACTGACTAAAGACAAAATATGACTTTTATGTTCAATTTTGAAAGGATATGTGATCAATAAAATATATGAAACTTTGAGCAAATTATCAATTATAGCTAGTCCTAGAAGGATACTTTTAGATCTTTAAAGGTCTTCTATCCTAAACCCTTTGAATGTCATTTGAACAGCAAACATCTCTGTCTTTATTCACCTGTTTAAAAATCAAAATTCCCCTGGGTCATATGGGCTATCCGGATCATACGTCTTGTTCAAGGGTAAGCTGGGCACTAGTTGCAGCAATAACCAGGCAACTGAAGATGAAAGCAGAATTTACAGAGAGCCTTTCTCTTTCTTTCCAGATAACCACCCTTCTCTTCAGTTCATTCCAGAGCTTAAAACACGGTGAGTTTTAGAAGCCAAATATAATTTAAAAGAAGCTCCTACATTCCTCTTCCTCAGCTCAGATCCAAGTGGGAAATAACCTTTTGAACCCTTTTCAGGGGGAACCATATGACACTTGAAACCTTCTGAGAGCTGGACTTATGTCACAGAGATAATAGTGTTCTTTGCTCTGTCCTAAGCATGGTCAAACATGTTAGTTTGGCCAAATGTCATTTCATAAGAAAATTATGTGTGATTTAGTGAGATTTCTGCAGAAGAATGAAGGCAGATTGGGGTGGAGTTGTGGGGGTATTGTGACTAACACCAGCTACGGATGCTGTGCAGCCCTCGTGATATCTAAAGATGATTGCTTTTGAAGAGACACTTGCTTTCCCCTCCGAAATGGCAAAACGTGTTCCCTTTTCCCTTTCTCTCAGTGAGAGGAAATGATTTTGTTATGGCTCTGGCAATGCTGAGTGCTGAGAGGGCTGTAAATGTTGACAGAGCAGATCGATTCAAGGCACTGATAAATCTGAATATGGAAAGGAACATCATGACTGTATAGTGTGCATGTCTGTTTGGTTTTCTAAGGTTGAAACTGGGGACGGGTTTACCAGCTTGGGGCACCTCTAAGGTCTGTGTGGTGGAAGTCACGTCCCTAGTATGGTGATGTAAGATGGGCTTCTTAAATGTTTTCCTCTCCTGAGTTTTGTTTTTAAATGCAACCTGATATATATGTACAAGTCATATATCTACTGATAATAAGTGATACATTTTATTTTTGGACAAGTTTTTGGTATGTATAAAATTTTACCATTCATTCTTTTAAATTTGTTATTTATTTTTCTAAAAAATGTGAGTATATGCATATATCTGTCTATATACGTGCATGTACATGCAATGCCAGCTTACAGATGGAGTTTCACTGAAGGAAATTGGTCAGTGTGGATGAGCCTGGAGGCTTTTTCTCCTGACACTACTTCCTGTTCACCCTCTGCTTCCTAGTGTGAAGGCAACATGACCTACCTCGATTACCAATCACTGTGCTGCCCCTGCCTGATGGCATGCCTACCCTGCCATGTTGGAATGTATCCTTCTAGAATTGTATAAGCCAAAATAAACCCTTTCTCCATCAAGTTGCCTCTGCCGGGTACTTTATCATAGCAGCAGACTAGTAACTAGCACTGCAAACGCATGAGAGCCTGACTTTGCTCCCAGCAGTCAAATAGCAACCCAGATGTGGAGGTCTGCACGCGCAGTCACAGTGCTGGGGAGGTTGCGTGAGAGAGACACCGGGGGCTTAGTAGGTAGACAAGCTAGCCAAAATAGTGAGCCCCACGTCCCAAAGAGAGACGTGTCTCAAAAGCACAAGGCAGCCTGCTCTGACGAATGACACTTAAAGCTACCCTCTGACCTCCACATACATGCACACTCACTAAGAAAAAATATTAATATCAATAACTTTAAGTGATGAATTTCAGCAGTGAAATTATAAATACGTCCATGGCATCGCAGTGTCTCACCCTTTGTGGATGCTTGAAAAATATTGTTGAATGACAGATGGTGTTCATGCAGAGATGAATCTCTTTATCCTCAGCTAACAGATTCTTCCAAAGCAACAAATACTGAAGCCATCATTCTGTTCTCAGTGACCAACACTGAGAAAGGATCAATTTGTGCTTATTGGTGCATTGACACATTATAAACCATTGTCCTACAAGATACACACTATGAACCTTCACCCATACACACATGGTAACTGAACTCTAAAGACGAATGTGACAAGCCATCTTCAGAAGATTGATACATGAGGCAGGTGCCTCCTGGCTCTTGGTTTCTGTATTCCACTGTTAGACCTTTGACTGGATCTTGGTTTCTGTATTCCACTGTTACACCTTTGACTGGATCTTGGTTTCTGTATTCCACTGTTACACCTTTGACTGGATCTTGGTTTCTGTATTCCACTGTTAGACCTTTGACTGGCTCTTGGTTTCTGTATTCCACTGTTAGACCTTTGACTGCTTGTTTGAATTTTGCTTCATGTACAGTCCATCACTTTTTAAAGATTTTTTAAAAAAGTTTATTGATGTGTGTGCGCATGTCACATGAACGCAGTTCCCAAGAAGGATAGAGGCATTGGATCCCTGGAAGATAGGGTTACAAATGGTTGGGAGTTTCTGGTAACTGAACTTGGGTTGTCTGTAAGAGCAACAAGTATCTTTAAAAACTGAGCCATTGTTTCAGCCTCCCCATCTCTTAAGATAATTATCTTTCTTTTATATTGACAACTAAAATCTGTGCATGTTGTATCCAATAAGTAACATATCCCTAACTTCTCACCCCTCTGTCTTTCCTGGCAGGTATTCTGTTCTCCTTTCTGGGAGATAAATGCACTTCACTTCCACCTGAGTTAGAATAGCTAGCAGTTATTCTTCTGTTTCATTAGCATCTTGGCTCCTGCACAGTAAGCATGGAGTGAGGTGGTTTAACATATCGGTTTAGTTTCCTTTGGATATACATGCACCACAGTGGTATTTCTGGGTCAAAAGTACTATTTTTATTACTTTTGTGTCCCCTGTACACTATCTGCATAATAACCATATTAATTAATTACCTGTGCTGTGCATGCACTTGAGTGTGTGCTGCACATGCCCACGGGTGTGCAACTGGAGGCCAGAGCATAAACGTGGGCACCTGCTACCTATTGCTCTGTAGCTACCTTGAGACAAAGTCTCCCACTGAATCAGAAAGCTTACTGTTTGGGCCAGGCTGGTCGGGCCAGCAAGCTCCCAGGATCTGTGTGTCTCTGACCCACAAAGACACATGCAGCCATGCCTGATTATTTTTGTGGGTCCTGGCTATCCAAATTGAGTCCTTATCCCAGAGCCATCTCTCCAGACTGACTACATTCATGTATGCATGCACCCATTACCAGGATATAAGATAGGAGTCTTCCTCCTTCCATAGACTCTCTAGTGCTTGCTTTTCTATCTGTAATAGTGTAATTGTAAACATAGTGAGACTATCTCATTGTGGCTTTAATTTATGATGCCTACTAATGGGTTTCATCTTAATTTGTGTTTGCCTTTGAATCTAATAATTTTCAGTAGTTTCTTTCATGTATTTGTCGACCAGTTTTAGATCTTCCTATGAGGGATATCTACCCATATCCTTTGTCAGTATTTTCCATTCTCACTGACTGTTGGGTTTGGGGGGTGATCTGTCTGAGGTCCTTATTACCCTGGATATTAATATCTATTCAGAAAATAGTTTTGCGCTTCTACAAGACTTTAGTTTGATATGACCACACTGTATCCATTTTTCATGTTTGGAGGTCTTCTCCAGAAAAGGAAATTGTTTGAGTGTAGCAACAATTTCGTGCTTCCTGTTTCCTGTTTCTTGTTGTATTTTTATAGCTTCTAGTTTAAGCCTTTGTTTTATTTTAGTTGATTTTTACTTTTGATGAAATTATTGATTTATTTAGATTTTTCTGTACATGCATGGAAATATATATAGCTACATATGGAGAGCTGGGCTCAGTTTCCCCCAGGCCATTTGTTAAAGAAATAATACCATCTCTAATGTGTGTTCTCATGCTCTGGTAATAAGTATGTCTTCTATAAACATGTAGACTTACCTGTAATCTCTCCATTTTGCTACATGGAGCTCATACTTTTTTTAGTGCCCACTATGCTGTTTTGGTGACGATTGTTTTGCAGCAGGTTTTGAGGGCAGGTATTATGATACATTTCAGTTTTGTTCATTATTCTCAGGATTGTGTTGCATACTCAGAATCTTTTGCTGCTCCTTACGAGTATTATGTTTCTGTTACTATCGATTTCTGTGAACAATGTCATTGTATACTTTAATAGCAATTGCTCTGAGCCTGTGATATGGATATTTAACAATATTAGTTCTTCTAATCCCTAAATGCAGAATATACTTTCATCTTCTTTCATTAATTTATTTATTCACTTTACATTCCGATCACAGCCACCCTTCCCTCTTCTCCTCGCAGCCCCACCCTTATAAGTCCTTCCCCTAATTACACCTTCTCCTTCCCCTCAGTAATTTCCTTTTCTCTTTGGAACTTTTCAACTTGGAAAGGCAGAGCTAATTTGGAAGGACCACTCCAGTCACTGTATGCCTGCTTGCTTCTTATTCCAGACATCTTTTTTAGGATTCTGTTCTTTGCTTCCCATCTCAATGCCTTTGGTCCTTGCTTTGACTTCCATGTATTTTTGCATGCCCTGACATGTTGCCCTTAATTTTATTAATTGGAAAGAAGAGCCTGTTAGCTCCAGTAGGAGCAAAGTTTGTGGAGATGGTTAACGGTTTAATGACCTTAGGTTTAAACGCCACTGTTACTATTCATAAACCCTGACTATAAGCATAGGAATTGCTTAACCTTAGCTTTTTATCCATAGCATAATATTTACCATGATGGGTTGTTGCCTGTATCAAAGGGCACAATTTTTATAAAACATGTAGCTCTAGGACACCTGAGGGGATTTATTTATCTATTATGATCTGTGTTAGCTCTGCCTCTGCTTGCTCAACGATCCTCACACACTCCTCATTACTCTGGAGCAGGGTTTCTCAGTCTTGGCACTACTTACTGATGTGATGCATTAGGGCCAGATTACTCCTTGTTGGGTGGGTCCACCCAGAGCAACAAAGGGTGCTAAGTAGCACCCCTTGCTTCCTCTCACCAAATGTCAGTAGCGCTTCCTCCTTTGAAAACCACAAACACCAGACTTGCCTGTGGGTGAAGGATCAATGATCCTGACAACCGCTTCATTGCCGTTCCCTTGGTTTCTGTTGTTGGGACCACGCATCCCCTACATCCTCTTTTACATCCCCATTCTCCAGACTAGTGTGTACATGTTGGCTTCTGTTTTTGTATATATATGTGTGAAAGAGCTATGAGGCATATGTGTATGGTGTGGGCATATATATATATATATATATATATATATATATATATATATATATATATATATATGGTATATGTGTGTCTGTGTCTGTAGGGGTGGGATGTGTGTGTGCCTTGTGTGTGTGTGTGGGGGAGAACACGGCTGTGTGGGGTAGGGTATGGTGTATGATATGTGTGGAATGGGTATGTGTTATGTGAATGAATGAGTGTGTATGTGTGTTGTGTACATGTACACACAAATGAGTGTACAGATGCAAATTCCTATGCAAATGTATGCAGAGGCTAGAACAGTACAGCAGATGCTATCCCTCAGTACAGTTTTCTGCCTTTCTGTCTTGAGACAGGGTCACTCATTTGGGTTGAATGTTCCTCAGTTGGGCTAGGCTTCAAAACAAAAAGCTTTCAAGATCAGCCTTCTATACCTCCTAATGCTGGGGTTAAATACACCTGCAGCCACACCCAACTTAGTATATAGTAATGAGGACTTAAACTTAGCTCCTCACGCGCACACAACATGTATTGCTATTCATTCGACAGTCTCTATACTTAAACACTTTATAGACTATTACAAATGGATACAAATAAAACTATGAACAGGTAAGAGTTTTCTGAATTATGTGAGAAGAAAAAATGATAAAAATTAGAAAGTTCTTTAAAATATTAGAGTATATGAAGACCATCAAGGGAATAAGTAATTAATATTTTATGTAGACAGTCTGATATACTGCACGAATGCTAATTGCTAAGAGGTTAACATGAGGTTGCTATCCAGTTCCATTTATATTTGAATGCAGGGCTAGCCTGTGCTCCTTGTTCACATGGATGATCCAAGAATGACACTTGCAAAATTGGAACCTCCACATTGTCTGGAAATCAACAGAAAAAGATCTATCAGGACCAAGAATGTTCCATTTAATAAATATGAAGAAAAGCAAGAACATTTTTAAAAAACAAACAACTCATTCTGAGTCCTTTGTGATCTTGAGGATGTCAGCCTCAACAAGACAGCAAAGCTCTGGAGCAAAAAATAGCTTGGAAAGAAGTCAACAAGATGTAAAGGTCAATTCCTAGCACTGAGGATAGTGAATGATAGATTGGGGAACCTTGGCATGATCCTCTTTGAGTTGTATTATTAAGAAAAAAGCTAACCAACCAAATAGAATGTTGGCAGACTTTGCCCTCCCACTTTCCTCTGTATTTGTGACTATTCACCCACAGACAAACAAAATCAGCCCAGAGGTTCACACTTAGAGATATTGGGGGGTTTATATTTTTAAAAGTAATTTCTGAAATGCTAATCACCACATTGTCACACCGTGAGCCTCTCCTTATGATGGCCTCTGTGCTTCCAGAATCACTTCATTTCCAAAGATGAGCATCTCTAGGTCCAGTGCCCATCAATTTGAATGTAGAGTTCATCTTTCTTTTCTTGGTGAGATATGGTGGTAGGTTTTAAAGATGAGAAGATGAGAGAGACAGAGACAGAGAGTCAGAGATAGAGAGAGGCAGAGAAAGACAGAAAGAAAGACCCAGAGAGACCCAGAGAGAGAGAGAAAGAGTGAGAGAGAGAGAGAGAGGGAGAGAGAGAGAGAGAGAGAGAGAGAACTTGAGCTGTTTGAGATAGGTCTTCCCTTCATGTTACTATGCTAGGAGATATGTTGAGATGACAGGAGACACACTGATATCCATCTGCCTTCAAATCTACATGGAGCTAAGTAATCAAATTCTCCTAGGTGAGAAGACACTGAGGCAGAGTAGAAATTTATTTTTATTCTGTTTTCTAATGCTCAATGTTGTACTGTGCCTGGAGGCCCTAGGATGTTTCCCCTGTGTGTATAATAGGGTCATTTTAAGGACACAGTTGTTGGACTTGGCTCTCTTGGCATCTGTTCAGGACAGCTAACAAAAGTCAGTTGTCTCTTACCTTGGGATCACCTCCCCCCAAACAAATTACTAACAAATTCCACTTGCTGAGTGGCCTCTTATTAGCATAATTGTGTGTTTTAATTCAGAGAAGAACCATGTGTTTCCTATAAGAAAGTTGTTTTAGGTCTTTAAATGTCTCTGTCAAACACTTTCTTTTTGTTTGGAGAAATAATTACAGATCGGTCCCGTTGAAAGCAAAACATCAGAGAAATGGCCTGTCCTAGTGTTTCTAACTTGGTGAATGTCTGCTCCATGAGTGACACAAGTTTAGTTTGTCCACGCCAAGACAAACAGACCCAGTTTGACCAGTGCAAATGCTGACTTGGTGGTGAGGCATGACAGTTACTGTGATTCAGTTGTTTCCTTCACATCTCAGGACCAGGGCTCTCCTTCTGCAAGAGTACATCCATTCCTGCAACTCCAGTGGTGGTACCTGCCAGGCAGAACTGGGCGAGTTGACTTTTGATACCATTTTCACCCTTTATAGCAGGCACCCGTGTTGGCCCATGGATGCTTAGAATTACCTTGTTGATAGCAAATTCTAAGCTGCACTCTCCTCCCTGAAAATGTTTCCCTGTAAACTTTCCCTAACCCTGGACCTGGATGTGTTTTGAACATATCCATGATGGCTGCTATGAGAAGCTATATACACAGCAAACAAACAAAACACATACTTGAAAAGACATAATCACCCATGAGTGAGATGATGTATAATATGTTTGTACTTATCTAAATTTTGGTAGATTTTAAATCTGGATCATGCATTACTTTTATAGGAAAAATGTGGTTTTGTTTTTAAATACAAGGCATTCAATCTGGGAAAGGAAAATGAAATATAAAAGGAATAGTAGAAATTCCAGGGGATATTTAAGGGTTGAGTATAACAAGCATTAACTTTAAATCTGGTGGGCACAAGAGAAGAGACCACAAATCCCACAAGTCATCAAAGGCAATGGGGCTACAGCTAACATGATCTCTCATGGCTGTGACAGACAGCTCTCCCACCATGTTTACTCTCTATCCAGAACTTCTCCAGTACAATATCCATACATCATCTCACAATAATCTATAAAGGATGCCATGGCGTTTTTCCATTCTTTTTAAAGATGAGACCATTTGCTACAGAGAGAATGACTTATCTTTGCTCCCATGGTGAATCAAGTTCCCAGTCAGTGATAAGAACTGATAAGTCATGTGCTGTGCAGGCTGGTGTTTTCCCACCCTGGTTATCTTCCTTAGGAGAGGTTAACAGCCCCAGAGCTTGTTTCTTTCTTTGTTTTCTCTCTCTCTTTCTCTCTCTCTCTCTCTCTCTCTCTCTCTCTCTCTCTCTGTGTGTGTGTGTGTGTGTGTGTGTGTGTGTATGTGTGTGTGTATGTGTGTGGAGAGAGAGAGAGAGAGAGAGAGAGGCTCTTGCATCCTAGTGGGCTAGTGTCAGAAAATGTAAGATAAATTCATAAATTTTACAGGATTAGTATCAGCAGAGGTAGGACAGTTGACACATCAATACATAGAATATATAGATAGAATTATTTCAAGGGCATATATATGTATATATGTGCATGTATATATAGGTGCACATGTATGTATGTATATATACATGTATAAGCCATAATAATGATATGAGGGGATGAAGAGATCGCTCCAGAGTTAACAGCATTTCCTGCTTTAGCAAAGGATCAGAGTTTGGATTCCAGCACTTACAGTATTGGGGGTGGGGTGCATAATCATATGTAACTCCAGCTCCATGCAATTCAGTGTCCTCTTCAGGACTCACCAGGCAACTGCAATCATGTTCAAATATTCCCATACAGAGACGTATAGTTACACATATTAAAACAAAAAATTTTAAAAGAGTATGCAATATATTTCTCCATTTCTATACACATGCACACTCATAATCACACATCTGTATCTATCCCCTCTGTTGAAAGCTGTTCCAAGAGAGCTTTCCATGTATTAACTCACAAGAACCCATGAAGAATTCCCTAAGAGGAATTATTTACCTCTCTCTCTCTCTCTCTCTCTCTCTCTCTCTCTCTCTCTCTCTCTGTCTCTCTCTGTCTCTCTCTGTCTCTCTGTCTCTGTCTCTGTCTCTCTGTCTCTCTCTCTGTCTCTCTCTGTGTCTCTGTCTCTGTCTGTCTCTCTCTCTCTCTCTCTCTCTCTCTCTCTCTCTCTCTCTCTCTGTGTGTGTGTGTGTGTGTGTGTCCAAACTCAGGTCTTATTTGCTGATAATATATATAATCAAAAGCTAGTCTTTAAATTGCCTGGATGTGAACTCCAGTTTGGAGATATTCTACTCTAGAACAGTTTGGACTTTATCCTTCAAGGTTCCATAAAAGTCTCAAGATTATTGTTCATATCCCTTTTTAACATTATATCCTGAAGGACTTTTAAAGAGATATAATGAGCTTGTGCAGGTAGCAAGCTTAAACCCATCAAAAAATAAGTTCTCTTCCTGGATGATGAGCTAGCTAAAGAGAGTGTGAGTCATATAAAATGCTTCTGATCTTACATACTCAGCTGTAAAAAAAAATAAAGCTTTGAGACTTCATCTAAATGGATAGGGTAATATTATGTCATCTGGCATCTATTAGGTCCATTCAGATATGAGATATTAGTTTGTGTTTAAGAATTAGCTTTCAGGTTAATTGCATTTGGGAAGAATACACTGTGTGTGTGTCTGTGTGTGACTATCAAAGGTAGACCAGAATGACATTTCTTGTACCTTTTGGGGACTAAATCGCAGTGTCAGGATAATAAATGCTGTGCTTGGAGTCTGCGTGTGTTTCATTTCTCTTAGGGAATTCAGTACTTCAAGGGCTTTGCTCTTCAATGCTGCAGATAAAACACTACATCACACTCTTTAGTGAAAGAGACACTTTCTCCTTCAGGATGCCTGTTCAGCTGTTCCACAGCTGAAGAGCTGGGAAGACTTAAATTACGTTCCCTTTCCTGCTATTAAAAGGGAACATGGGGGGGGGGGCAAGCAACTTGCATCTGGTTCGATTTCTTTGCCAAATTCTTCATTTAATTGTTTTGTAATTTGAAGAAAACCACAAATGACAAGATGAAATTGCTAGGAATATAAATACAGAATTTAATTGTTCATGTCAGGATTTCAAGTCCAGAACTGTCGGTAATGTGAGTCCGTTTTATGACCAAGAGACAAGAAGAACATTGGGGACTACAGCTAAACTTGCTGAGTCTCCATCACTTGCCCCCCACCCCAACTTGGTCACCATGCTCACAAAGTTTCATCCAGAAAGAGGGAAGCTGATCCTTTATCTTTATGAGGTTGATCCCAACAGCTGGGATCAGACTCGGGAGACTAGTTTTCTCCAAATAAACCATGACCTCTATGCCCAAGATCCTAAATAAACCAGCATCCAAGTGCTGTTAACATTTAACTGATAGGCTCATAGAGAATTAGAGCATCCTCAAGACATATGAAGTGGTCTAAAATGTGCCTGCTGATTTAATTGTACCACATGCTTCCCCAAGCAGGAGGCCACCTGGCCTCATTGTGATGAGAATAGAAGAAGCATGATATTCTCAGTCAACCAACTGAATTTATGTCTGACTCTGCTGTTATTAATGGTTGACATGAACAGACAAGTTCAATTAGTAATTGTTGGATACAGGTATCTGAAGAAAAAATGAACAGTATAAAAATCCTTAACAATTTGTAAAATATGGATACAGAGATGCTCAGTGGGTAGAATATTAAGGTACAAGCTTCTGGACCTAAGTTTGGATTCTTAGTCATATATTAAAAACCAGGATTGGCTATGCATACCTGTCAACTTGTTTTGGGGATGAAGAGACAAAACAGGAGACCAAGGGCTTAGTGACAAGGCAGTTTAGAAAGTCGGTGAGCTCCAGGTTCAGTGAGAAACCTGTCTCAGAAAGCTAAAATAAAATAAGATGGGGAGTGGTCAAGGAAGACATCAGATATTGGTCTCTAACATATATACCCATGTGGTCAGGAACAACTAGACTACATCATCATATAATCTTAGTAATCAGAGTCTAGTAAAGAGTCGATGAGAATTATGTTGGGGAAGATATTCTCTCTCTCTCTCTCTCTCTCTCTCTCTCTCTCTCTCTCTCTCTCTCTCTCTCTCTCTCTCATTTTTAATCCTGTGACATTTCTTGGGTTAAGGAGCCACTAATTGGAATGACCTTCTAGGGACCCCTGTCCGGAATCCCTTTCCTTTTGCTTTTTTTCCCATTAAGACTTACCTAACCTGGGCCCAGTAAGATGGTTCAGTAGCTACAGACACTTGAAGCCAAGCCTGACAACCTGAGTTTTTGATCCATGATATCCGTATGGAAGGAGAAGAAAACCAACTCTTGCAAATCATCCCATTTTCAGATCTACATCCCATTTTCTTTAAAAACAAAACCCAACTGACCAAACAAACAAATTTTCTGGTTTGTGGCATGTTAAAAAGATAACAAAGTATTTGGCCCTACGATGTTGTTTTAGAATGGTTTAACTTTGCTATCCAACCTAGGAAAAAAATCTTTTATCAGCTTTAATGCTGTTGATGTATTAACCAGAGACTATTAGACTATAGAAGCATATAATCTAAGAAACAGAGGTTATCGGAGTCTATTAAAAAGTCAAAGGGAGTTATGTTGTGGGAGAGGAGAACATCTGTGTATCTGTGGAGGTCAATGGTTGCTGTTGCAGTTGGTTTTAAAGCCTAACCTTGGGAAAGGAGGACCAGTCCTCCTTAAATCAAAATTTAAGATGCTATTTTATAAAACAGTTTGAAAAGGTTTATGCTGTTGAGTCGGGTATTTACATGTCTTTTGTACAGACATACTCATAAACTTAAAAAAATAAGAATATCACTAGAAAAAGAGAAAGGAATTATCAAAATTATATGCATAATTTGGAAAATATATTGGAAAAAATACTTATCAGGAAGGTCTTTGTGAGATTTGAGAAGGAAACAAATATGTATATATGTGTTAGGATACATTTTCTCTAACAATAGGTCAATAATGAGCGTTACTTAACAATATACAAGGTTCTGAAAATGTATAGAAATAGTCTTCCAGAATTTTTACATTTTAAATCTGAAATAGTTGCATCTTTCTCCACATCCTTTCTTCCCTCCAGCCCCTCCCAGCTACCCTTACTCTCGAGTTGATAACCCTTAGTATTTTTATTATTATCGTTACATGCATATGTATATATGAATGTATGTTTGCGCATGCATGTTTGTGTACACATACACACACAATGACAATGTACTGAGACCATTTTTGCACAAATGATCTAAAAGGTGACTTCTGGGCATTGTACAACAAAGAATGAGGTTTGTCAGAGGGAAAGGTTGATTCTCTTCCTGCCAGTAGTCATCAGTGGCCTGTACTTCTTTGCTTAGGGATATGACCCTTTGAAGTCTTTTCTCTGCCATGTTAGTATGTCTATTGCTGTTGCCATATATTACAACTTTAAGTAAATAAAAATAATATGAGTCTTCAAGGTTTTTCCAAACAACATTGGTGTTATTTGCTCCTTCCCCTCCTTCTCATTCGATATTGGCCTCCCAGTCTCTTCCCCAGTTGACTTCTTCCCAGTTATTCCTTCCCCTACCTAACATCACCTGTATTCTGTTAGTCCTCTCCCAATACACACCCCCACTTATAGTCCCTTTAGACGTCTCTGGTTTCTGAAGTTACTCAGTGTTGTACATTCTGCATCTGAGGATTTGGACTAGATAGATGTCTCAGCCATGAAAGGCTAGGCTCACAACTAAAAGAAAAGGAATATTTTGACCTAAAATTATTAAGACATCATTTTTCTCCTTTCTCATAATAGTAGAAAATTTCAGGGGAAAGAGTCATCAAATCTTAGGTATCTAAAGTATCCCATAACAGTGGCATCCAGTAAACTTTCTATCTAATACCACTGCCTTTCAAGAAGTGCTTCTTGATTCCATCATGGTAATACACACACACACATACACATGCAGGCACACACGTGTGCATGCACAAATATACACACATGAGCACACACACATATTTTTCTCAATAAGAGATTCTTATTGGGATTCTGCATGCATGTGGAGCACATAAACTCATACAAACACACATATACATGTAAAAAGAGAATACAGAATATCAAATACTTTAACATATGATTATTTATAGAGATAACACAATAAAAAATATTGTTGAAGATAAATTGTCTTGCTCTGGCTTTAAAACTCAAACAAATAAAAATAAAGGTTTTCTACATTCGTGTGTTGCATCGTGTTAGTTCCAGAAGATTTGTTTTTATTTCTTCAGGGAGAACTCGTGCCTCTCTCAGTTCAGGGTTGACTTAGAACAAAGATCACAAATTTTGGTGAGGGGACAATATTTCTTCCTCTTTCATCTTAACACATCATCATGTAGACAGTTCTTGACAGGAGAGAATACAAACACCTCTCCCATATAGCCATTTCAGATTAGCCTCAGAAACCACTCTTTCTTCGTTTTGCTTCTGACAGGGAAAGCTAATTGGTTAGTCCTTGATGATTTACTTTTCTTATAGGATAATAAGTTTCCTGAGTTTTTTGTTTTGTTTTGTTTTGTTTTGGGTTTTGTTTTCTTTTGTTTGTCACCAAACCACCTACTCTTACAAAAAAAACTGCCTCCTTCATGCTTCAGCTCAGACATGGTGCCATGTGATGGTTTCTCTAACAGGCATTTTTGTCTTCATCAGACATCACATATTGGACCAGGGGTAGTCATGACACAAACAAGGTTGAACAAAGTTTTCTTTCCGGGATATCTGTAGCTATGACCAAAAGAGAATAGACCTGGAATTTGTGACTAAATACATTCAGTATGAACATACAGAAATTAAACTAGGGATGATCAAGGAAAATGAAGGTGAAGCACCCATAGAGACATAGTAGGGAGAAGAGAAGGAATGGAGAGAGTTGCACTCAACTTCCTTACTTTGATCTTGACAAGGACATCGACAGTCTCAAAACAAAGCTGCATCTTGCCTCTGTACATATACCTCTTGTCTTATAATTAGCGAGGGTTATTTTATACCATAGTGAACGGGTGGTTTGCCTTTGGCATGATCTCCCCCATTTGCATGCAAACAGTTTCAGAACCATGGAAGAAGAAGGAAAGAAATGCAAAGCTTTGGTTTCCTCTAGGTCCTTCTAGAACCACTTCAGGGAGTCTGACTTCAGCCTGTGTTGCCAGCTATCTGCCTTGTAGAAGGGACAGAGTGTGGGCTAAGACCTAAGGAATTCTCTATATGCCCCTGTCTTTTGGGAAACCAAGTCGGCTCTTCAGAGCTGCCCAGCTTTCTTGGGGGAAGGATCCAAGACCTCTGCCCTACTGGGTGTTCTCACGCTTCTCAGTAACAAGTTTACACATGAGTGTATTGTATGTAATTTTTAACTAGCACATTGGTTGGTGGAAATCTATGAGCAGGCATCTTCTGATGCCTTCAGTTCCAGCTGCCAATTACCAAAGCTTTGTTTTGAATAGATTTAGTTACAGTATTTGTAGAAGTTAGCTTTCCATTATTGTAGTTCATATTTTGTAATTTGACTTTCTGATTTGTTTCAGTCTTGAATTTGGAGAAATTGAAACCATGGTTTTAGCAAACATAGCTCACAGCCTGCTTATGCCTCCTAACCCTTGACTGCTATTTGTGTGTGTGTGTGTGTGTGTGTGTGTGTGTGTGTGTGTGTGTGTAATGACTACATTTTCTTCTATATCTTTGTGTCTTAGAAATTGAGGATCCAGCATTTTGTTAATTTATTTGCACGTTCTATAATAATTCTTCCCTTTTCTCTGCCAACATGTTCATATTTGAAATAAGTAAAACTTCTAATCTTTCTCAGTCCTTACTCAAGAATGAGAACACAGAGCCCACTTGGAGAATATTATTTAAAATCCTTAGAGTGGCTGGTGAGATATCTTGCTGCTCAGTCCTGGAAGCCATGTAAGTACAGAGAGAACGGACTCCACACAGTTGCCTTCTGGTCTCTGAAGGCATCCTTGGTATGCTTGCTAACACAGATCATGTATGTATATACATGCATAGTAATAAGCAAAAATGTTAAAATCTTACAAAGATTATCAGTGTCACTCATAAGAAACCATCATTTTTGATATATATAAAACTAAGACTATGCTGTTCATTCTAAAAAGCACTCCTTATTAAATTATTTAACATACTTAAAATTTAAGAGTCATGGAAAAATATCAAAAAATATTTTTTCATTTTTTTATTGATTATTTTATCTTTGGGAACTAATACAATGTGACTCAAGAATATACAAAACCTTTATTTTTATTTGTTTGAGTTTTAAACCTAGAGCAAGACCATCTATCTTCAACAATATTTTTATTGTGGTATCTCTATAAATAATCAAATGTTAAAGTAGTTGATAATCTATGTTCTCTTTCTCAATTTCGCCTCCACAAGCCCCTATCTCCACCCCTCCCCCTGCCTCTATGAGGATGCTCCTCCACCTGCCCACCCATTCTTGCCTCAGCACCCTAGGATTCCCCTTCCCTGGGTCATCAAGCTTCCACAGGACCAAGGGGCTCCCCTCCCAGTGATGCCTGCTAAGGCAATCCTCTGCTACATATCCAACTGGAGCCAAGGGTTCCTCCATGTGTACTCTTTGGTTGGTGGTTTAGTCCCTGGGAGCTTTAGGGGGTCTAGTTGGTTGATATTGTTGTTCTTTCTATGGGGTCCCAGTTTCTGGAAATCTATAAGTCACCCAGATCTTCTCTCCCTTTCTATCCACACACCCATTGTATCCATAAGCCTCATCAACTCTATGTTAAAATGTGTCCTAGACTTTGCCATTTTCCATGATCTACTTTCACCATCTCAATTCATGTCACAATCACCTGGTACCTGGATAGAGACAATGACCATGTCCCTGGTCTCTTTGCTTACATTGTGCCTCTTAAAATCTGTATGCCTTGAAGAAGTGGAAGTCTCATTCTCATCATATACAAAGTTGAGCAAATCACCAGACAATCAAAATAAAGTTTATACCACAATCTAAAAAGACCTCCCTGGTTTATTTCCTAATTGTCCATAACTTCCAACTTCTCCTCTCTTCTCCCACTAGGATCAAATCCCTCTGAAGAATTACTAATTATTAAACCTGCTGTGCTTCATTCTCACCTCAGGTTCTTCCACTCATCCCTCTCCAGAGAAAACACCTTCCAAGATTAGCCTCCCCTTTTCTCATCACACTACTCATGCTTCTCCCAAGGGGTAAGACTTCCCTGGTTACTTCAAGTAACCTTCACTCTAACAGTCAAGGCTATCCCATTGTTTGGTCTCATTCTACGATCGGTTTGCCATATTCTGACATTCTTACTTGTAAATTGCTTTTAAGTCCTAAAGACAGATACTCGGTCTAATTAGAGCCAAGTATATACTGATTAGGGCTGAAATGAATTATTGACATTTTGTAGCTCAGAGTGTTAACAATAAAGGCCCAATGATTGCCCCTCACTCAACTAGACAAGCAAAGTCTGAACCAGATGTAAATAGTTATAGGTAGAAAGGTGAGTAGGCTCTAGCTCCAGGACCTACACTGTATCCTTAAGAACTGAGTGCACTTCACGTGGCAGATGTTTCTCATTATTAACTCACAGGAAGTGTGTGTATTAAAAAGAATAGAGTTCTTCCAATCTACAGAGCTAGATTTTAATCTGGTTTACAACTTTTTTCTATGCCAAGTTTCATTAAAGGAAAACTACCACCTACGTTGCAGTACAAAAAGGCATATACGAGGCAGGGCACGTGTTGGGTGTTAGATGTTGGTTTAACCACATTGGACACGACACTGAAGCTCTCATGCTACCACCATCAGCGTCTTTTCCACTTGCTTGTGTATTTTGTGTTCTTGCCTCAGGTTTGTTATTTCATGCCCCACCTTTGCTTTGAAATTCTATTGCAGATTTTCTATTCTTGGCCCATCACTGTTCTAGTCTAATCTTTCTCTCATAAATGGAGATGCACACTAATTTATTTGTTAAGCTCAATTTACTCATCGAATATTTATTAAGCTGTTCTTTTAGGGTACATTTTGGTCTCTAGAACATGCACTAGGCCACTTAAAGTTCTAATCAGTAAGCTTTTATATAAATAAGGGGCAAGACTGGTACTTTTAAAGTGTAGAGAGCAAGGGAGCTAAAGAGGCAGCTCACATAGGAAAGCATTTGCTGCATAGACATGAGAACCTGAGTTCCATCCATACCACAAACATAAAAAGCCAGGCATGGTGTTGTCTACCTCGGAGAGGTAGAAACAAGAGGATCCCTTTGAACTTGATGGTATAGACAGCCTAGCCTAGAAACAGCACTCCCATAGTCTCAGCAAGAGATATTGCCTCAAAAGTAAGGTGGGTAGCTCTGAAAGAATTACATCTCAGATTGACCTCTGTGTTTCTCTTGTATAATGCACCAATACACAAGTGAACACAGATATAGGCAATTGAAAAACTTACCTAAAAATAAAACATAGAGGCCAAAATTAAAACATAGCACACCGTGTAGTAAGTAATGAAATATTTATTTCCCAACTTGGAAGACTGCCTGGTAAAGTAAAAAATATTAGTGCTATGGCATTATTCTTGATTCCCTGTGTTACCTGCACTAAATACTCTCAGCTTCCCTTCCACCACCATTATCCTCATCACTGATATTCCTCCTATGCTCTAAGAGTCAGCCACACCCCCTCCACTAGTTCTCTCCTTTAGTGCCAAAACTACCTCTGCCTTAGCACTTAGCAAATCTGTGATTATGAAGAATCAGGTTTGTGTTCTCATCCAACACATCACCAAGTGACTTGTGAATGTCAAATTGGGCCACTGCCTTTTATTCTGTTCCAGGAAGCCTGCACATTTTTCTTTTCCTCTGATGAGTTAGTTGCACTGGTCAAGGTAGTGAGTGTTTGGCCTTCCACACTAAATTATCAGCTCTCCAAGAACAGAGGCTCCCATCTCCTTGTTTATCTCTCTTGATGACCTATGTTCTGCTGTAGTCTGTGTAAATGTTCTCTGTCCATCTTGTTGACTAAGTGTTCAGCAAGTAACTCTCCAAATGTTAAATCCATTCAGGAATATTTACACTCAGCAAAATTCCTATTTTGCCATTTTCCCTCTTGTTCTGGGATGAAAGACTCCCCCAAGAGTTTCTTCTAGGCTGTTCACTTGCCATCGGACCCAAATGACCTCCTCAGAGGCACAGCGTCTGTAGGTAAAAGGTATTTGTTCATCTTTATGAATGTCAGTCTCTTGACATTCATGGTAAATAGGCAAGTTCTCAGTCTCTTGACATTCATAGCAAACAGACAAATCCTTCAGTAAATGACAATGGTCCCCAGCATCACATTAAAAGCTCTTGGGGATAAACACTCAAGAGGAGTTGTGGCTCAGGCTCAACTTTCAAAGGTTTTGTAGTGTGCTTACCTAGACACACACAGAAAGCACACGGTCACCTGTTACAGCCGCAGCAGCTGCAGTTTCAAGGCCCTCATCTATATTTAAACTTGTTCTTGCTTAGTCAGGAGCAGGGATGCTGCCGGTGAGCATTTGCAAACAGCTTCCAGGCTAAGGAGCACAGCTCGTGGGGCTGGCTGCTTTGCTATCCAGAACCATATTGCTATATATGATGGTCCTGCTCTTGCTGTTGAAATTGCCATCTTAGTGGCTTCTCTTTAAGCCAGAAAAACCTCTAGAGTCTTTTCCCATCCAGGAAGTCATTTTATTCCTCTCCTGGGTCATTATTCATTGAGGAATTAACAACAGCTCTTTGGGTGGCTGCTATGACATGAGTGACCATTACTACCAGAGAAATGATTAGTGCAATGCTTCAGATCATGGACTTGAAAACTAAATTCCCAAGTATTTAATTTATTAGCTGCAGAGCCTTGAGGCTGATAATTTAACCCCTGCCTCTCCACATTCGTAAAGCAAAGATCATGCTTCTCCTCTTGTTTGTTGTGACACTGAACTCCTGGACTGCTTAGAATTGTTTCTCAAGAACTGTTGTCAGTGTTATCCTATGTATCCTAAGTAGCAAGAGAAAGGCATATTCCAGACAGAACAAAATGGGATATGTGGAAGTTGAATAGGCTAGGAAATAGAGAAGTGCTAGAATGTTCTTTCAAATCATATTAAACACTTTAACCTTTGTCTGTTTAGTGATAGGATTCACTAAATGATTTTAAATAGGTGGGGCCTACTGTATGGCTTGTGTTTGAAAGAAGTACTTTGCCTGCACATCAGAAAAAGGACTGGGAATGTTACAGAAAATAGATATGGTGGCATTGTGTAAGTGGCACCTATAATGATCAAGCAATAGACCAAGTAGCTTGGATAACAATGGTATCAGGAGAGGCAGACATAATCTTCTGATATTACCTGGTACTACTCCCTATCTTACACTACCAGCTTTAACTTTACTTGTGGTGATAAAGTGATTTCTTTTTATAAATCACATGTTAAACCTGACATATTACCACTCTTAATGGGAATGATAGTCTTGGATTAATGTTTGAATATCAAATTATTTGCTAGTAATATGAAATTTTTGTTAATTAAAGATGACAGTAGGATTGGCAAGATATTCCCAGAGTCCATCTAATGAAACCAGAGAACTGACTCCTGCATCCTGTCCTATAAATGTTCATGTGTTCACATGCACACTGGTATGCGCGCACACACACACACACACACACACACACACACGCACACACACATACACACACACACCTTCAAAAACCACATAAAAATAAATAATAAATATAACTTAAAACTTTAAAGCATTTTTTAAAAGTTTACAGATATTCTTGTGTTCAGGGCTCACAGAAGGAAGGAAATTTTTGAGCAAATGATAAATTCTGTTCTAACAACATGAAAATAAAAGTGATCTAAAAATGTTGACTATATCTTTTCTAGGGCTGGCTGGTTGGGTTTTATGGGAGATACAGAGCCCTTTGTCATCTTCAGTGGAAAAGTGCACCTTTCTGGAACTGACCTAGAGTTTGTTCTTGCACAACGGTAGATCTTAGCTAATTCTGCACAGGCCTGAGTTGACAGTTTACAGATACGAAACTTTCAAAGACACGCTTGGAAAATAGGTCTTGGCTAGAATGTGTGATGCAGGAAGAAAACAGTTGGAATGAGATTAGAGTCTTCCTGTTTATTGCCAGGAAATGAAGATAGGATGCAAGACACTAAATGACAGAAGGAAGAAAGAAATCACTCAGATCTTGTCAGGCACTGTTTTCCTATGTTACTAGGCTCTTGACCTACCGAGTAAGGCCTGGACTCTTCACGGTATACTGCGAGTTTGCTTGGGATTCTTATTTTTCAGGAAGGAAAATAACATGCAAAAAAGCTAAGTGACTCTTTCAAGGTAGCATGGTCTGAACATTTAGAGATAGAAGTTGGACTTGAACTCCTTATAGTCTAGTCCCCAGTTGCCCTCTTTCTAGCATATGAGATCTTGATAGTTGTTGAGTTGTACCCTTGGTGATAGCATTGGCTTAACTGGTCTCCTTTGATGGATCCCTCACCACCAACACTCCTCTCTTGAACATGTAAATAGTTCCTTTGGGGAGTGATGAGAAAGGAGGGTACATGGGCTGAGAAAAATCCTCTTTTATTTCTTTCTTCAGTGTGGGAGCTTAACGCTTTATAACAAGATATTGGAAGAAGGTAGAAAAGTCTGCTCTGTAGGAGGGACAATGAGATGAGTTTGAAACATAGAGAACATTTCATGACTGTGAAACTAGAACCTGGGTCTGTTTTACAAGAATCTGAAGAATTTAACATTGGGGTACGTCGTTGTTTTTTCTATTCATGGGATCTCTACTCGTGTCTCACTAGGGCCAGGTCTCTTCTAATACTCTTCTGATCATCAGAATTATTAGCAATTGTTTCCTCACTGAGGGTATTATTTGAGTTACATAGAGGATCACCATTCTCTGGAAGGTATTAATTGCTTGAGTACCAGAAATGCCATCGTCAACTCTTTAACAGCTCTGATGGTTATGTTAGTAAGTTATTCAAATATCATAATTAATTAAACACACACTTGTGCACATGTGCACACACACATACCCACTCAAACACTTCTGTCTGTCTCTCCTTCAATAAGTAATATCACTTTGATATGTTTTACTTAGCTTCTTGAGACTGATGGTAGCTGTTTGTGTACTTATACATATATTTTTATATATACATATTACTATCGATACACTACTATGATTCATATGTGCTATTCAAATTAGCCTTCCTTAGATCAGTGAGTTGCACATGGCATTAGAGAAAAGTTCTTTGTTGGCTTACTTCTGGAATTTGTAGGCCAAATAACTTCAGACTCATTCTTCCCTCCTGCTATCATCTTTCCTATCTGGGAAATGGAAAAACCACAGACAGTTGAAGTCAGTTGGAGAACCAGGGATAGGTACAATTTAGTTAGGTCCTACTGTGTACTAGATCCCATGCTGCTGTCTTATCTGTTTCCCCTTTTAATCTGGATAATTGACCTATGAGAAAATCAATACAGTCTTGAGTATTTAATGCATGAAGCCTACAAAGGTTCCAGGCTTCCTCATTATTCAAGGGGCAAAATGAAAAGTTCACCCTTCCTGCTATACCCATAAGCCCAGGCTTCTTGACTTCCTGTGTGCCAGCCCTATACCCAGCAGCATGCTGATGGTAGCATAGGTCCGTTGTCACAGGAGCCACACAGCCCACACTCAATACCTGGTAGCTGACTCCTTTTCTAGCTGTGTTCTGGTGTGTATCTTTTCTAAGGGAAACTTAACTCCAGGCTACATTTTCATAGAGAAGTAAAGAAAGATTACAATTGTATACATAGGGGCTGGAAGATAAAGGCTAATATTGAGTTGAGAAAAGGGCATGCTAGACAGGAGCCCCTGATGTCCTCCTAATTCTATGTAGACCCCTTCCCTATTCTGGCTATCTTTACTCTCTTTGACATAAATAGATATTAACCTTTGATATTTAATGACTAACTTTAAAGATATGATGGAAGCTATTGGTCCTCTATTTAGCAAAATTAATTTACACACACACACACACACATCTGCAGACAGTTGCAAAGACTAAACAGCCCTGCCTAATAGTCTAAGACCCTCTCCCCATTTCCGACCTCAGATGAATAACTTTCAGAGTTCTGCAGATTTGTCCAGGCATCTTCTGCAGGAGAAGATAAGAACTCTTTGAGGATGTCTTATGTGGGAAATAAAACTACTATTTGTTTCTTAAGAATGAATGATTTACAGAACAGTCTGTGACTGAAGAGAGAATTCAGTTGATTAGAGGGCCTGCACCAGGCTCTGAGTTCCAAAGCTCAGAACTATATCATGGATGTGGCAGAACATACCAGAATCCTCCCACTTGGGAGGTAGAAGCAACAGTACCAGAAGTCCAAGGTCATAAGACCCTGTCTTTAAAATAAAAACTAAGTAAGTAGTACAAATAAACTACTTTCAAATACCAGTACTATTTTTGCCTCAAACAGAATACTAATATCTGATCATGATATTTCAACAAAAAATAAAGATAAAATACAGATAATATAGCATATGTATTTTTTCAATTTTACATCAAAACTTTACTATGTTAAAATAATTCTCCTCTTCCTATTAATTATGACATCAAAATAATAACAATGATGAATGTACATAGATGCTGGTAACTCTTAATAAATGTTCTACATGCTTTCATGTGAACAGTATCGTTATCCATTCTTACTTGAACACTCTTAAGAGAAGACATTCTTTCTCTTAAATGCCTGGACACTGCAGCGTGATGGAAGTGCCTGAGACATTGGCAATATTGCCTGGCTCTGACAATTACTTTGGGAAATCTTCCCTTCTCCAAGAATATAAAAGGATCCTACCAACTAACTGGCCACACAGCCAGCGAACCCAATGATTCCTGGCTCTCCAAAGTTCATCTGGTGGAAGTCATCGGGTTAATTGTGCAATGCCCTGGGCCCTCCCCAGAAGAGCCCAGAAAAGTTTAGTATGCCTTCTGTACCCCCATTGTTCTCTAGGAGACCTGATGTTTTCCACCTCGGATGGTATGTTCCAAATGCTTTATCCCAGAGACACTGGGGGCCATGCAGAATGGAATGCTGCCCACAGCCAGATGTTTGTAAACCTTAACTCTGAAATGTGGCACAGTACCATAAACTGTCAAGTTGTGTAAAAACTAAAGCAAAGACAAAAACAGAATGTAATATTTACCAGATGAGATTTCTTTATGTGTGTAATCTTGTTGGAATTTTGGGAGTATCCAACTCTCATCCATTTCAAAATGGGGTTTGGGTCCCGCCCCAATTTACCCCCCCCCCACTCCTCACTCTTCATCTCTCCCTCCTGCCAAGGAAAGGGAAAATACCCGGCATGAAGGGCTCTGCCCTCACAAAAAGAGAACTTGGTGTGGCCCCAGCATCAACTATGCTTTTAAGGATTTGCACAAGACATTTTGCCACCAATGCAGGGTACAAGACCTCTGAACAATACTTCTGGGACCCTTAATTCTAAGAGTTTGGGATAGCAATAGGATGCTGTGTGTTTTGACAATTGTAGTCCTACATGAGCAGTTGAACAGTGGCAGAAGTTCCTTTTCAGTCTGTGCAAAATAGAACTAGGTTCAATTTGGAATCATCGGTTATATATGGGGGAAATGATTCTCTCTATGGATGGGATCTCATCAGCTTGTCTAGTCTGACAGAAGAAGCCAGGAGACAATACCTGGCTAAACTAATTGGTAATGTGAAAACCTGTGAAAAATGAGATCATTTTAAACCCGTTTGAGATGTGATCATTATAAATAAACATCATGCTATGCCAGTTTTTAAATTTCATAAGATTGTATTTATTTTATGTATATATCTATTTGTCTGAAGGTATGTCTGTGCACCAGAATTTGTAGTACCGGCAAACGCCCAAAGAAGGTGCTGTATCCCCTGGGAGAAGACATAGAGGTTGTGAGCCAACCATATAGGTGCTAGATATTGAATCTGGGTCTTCTGCAAGAACATCCAATGCTCTTAACTGCTGAGTCAGGTCTTCACTCCTGTTATTCCAGTTTTAATTTATATAAAGCAAAAACAAACTTCATTTGGAAGCTTGGTGGTAGATACCTTTTCTTTAAAGAGAGAAAGTGAAATCTTTGATCTGGTAGCTTCTTTAGGACAAACAGATCTGTCATAGGTAAGCCTGTATTTGGTTACTATTCTCTTGCTATGATAATGTATCCCCAAACAAGCAAGGTAGTGAAGAAATATATATTAGCTTACAATTGGGGACAGAATTCATCACGGTGGGGAAGACATGCCAGCTGGGTAGCAGTGAAAGGAAGCAAGAACAAGAAACAGGCTGAAGGGTGATCACATCTGCACACAGAAAGGAGAGAGAAAAAGAATGGAAGCGTGTCCAGCTTTAAACCCTGAAAGCCTTGCCCCCTCCCCGCTGGGGAGGGGAGGCTTATTTCTTCCAGCAAGACTCCACCCCCCTAGAAATGCCAAAACCATTCCAAAATCAGCACCACCAGCGAGGACCAAGTCTTCAAATATATGGCCTATGAGGGACACTTCAAATTTAAACTATCAGAGAGGCCTAAAATGTTTGTTAAAAGGTGGGTAGAGTTGAGTGAAAAAGAGTCAGAGCCAGGCCAGGAGAAATCTATCTTGCTCTGGGAAAAAAACTGAACTAAGAGGCCAAGTTACTAGAATCAGACAACCTCAGGACCTGAATTGGAAGGTTGCACTAGATGACATAGCTTGACGTTTCTCTCTCTCTCTCTCTCTCTCTCTCTCTCTCTCTCTCTCTCTCTTCTTTTTTTGTGGGGGGTGGGGGTGGGGTGGCATTTGCAGGCTGAGGCCTTAGCAAAGAAAACCAATGTCCCTAGAGAAATGAGAATTTTGTCTTTGTATAGACAGAGGCACACATGATGTGAAAAGTATAAATTCCTCAAAAATTTTTGTGTGGATTTCTATTTTTTGGCCCTGTAGAGCATCTCAGATAGGCTACTTTCTTTTGTTGGACTACCTCAGGTGAGACTCTGAAATCACTTTGATGATAATGGAGTTCCAGCACCTTAAAAATCCAATGCAAGAAAAAGTTGCTAACTTCTGCACTTGAGTTTTAAAATTTTAATAATTAAATCTGGATTTTAAAAGATAGAGGTATATAGATTAATTTTTTTCTGGGCTTAGTTGGTAGGTGTCCAAATCCAGGAGCTCAGTCCCAGGCACTGCATGAACCTTGCATGGTGGTCCATGCCTGTAATCTTAGCACTGGTGAGGTGATAGGAAAATCAGGAGCTCAAGGTCATTCCAGACTACATGAAATAGTCTGAGGTAGCCTGGGCTACAGGAAGCCCTATCTCAATTCCTCATCCCTCTAAAAAAATTATAAAAAATAGAAATTATTATTTAATTTCTTTTAAACAAGGCTGTTTTATGCACAGCTCAAGTGCAGCAAAACCAGAATAGAGAACAGATTCTGGGGAAAGCATGGTAACTGTGCATCATAAAGCTGCGTTTAATAATTGTGTGCTGAGTGGAATTTATGGCATGACACAAGGTAGGTGAGAGTGGGGTGGGTTTGCAAATAAAACTGCTAACAGCCACATTCCAATTCCAGCCTAGCTGGTTGATTTCAATTCTTTTTATCCAGCTGTGTTGCAGCGAGTGAAACTGGGAGTGTTAATAGCGAATTAAATGAAATAGATACTGTACACATGCATGATGGGAACCGTAAACTCTGTAACCTTAGCAGAAGATTCCAGAGGAGGAGAGAAGATCCCCCTGGTGTGCTAAGAGATAATTGGAAAGAAATTTCCTTTTTTTCCGGGCCCACTTGTGACTAATGGAGGCTCTGATGACAGAAGACCATGCCTGTGCTTTGCGAGGTCAAGATGGTAGTTTCAAATTGCAATTAAAATGGATTTCTGTATCCCTCATCTTCCCCTGGAGCCCCTTACCCAGTGACTCCCCTCCCCATCCAGGTCCCTGCCCTTCCCCTTTGTGATGAGCCCTTTGTAAACACAGAGCTGCAAAGTCATTCTTTTTTTTTTTTTTTTTACAAAACAGTGCACATATTACCAATGTTTACCAAGTACACATTGGGTACCAATAGCCAATAATGTTGATTGACACTGCCATTATGGGTACCTTGACAAGTATACGCACATAATACATACACATACATACATACATACATACATATGCACACACACATAATATCTCTTTAAAAAAAGACCTGACAGATCTGAATGGTGAACATACATTTTAATTCTCTGTGTGTGTGTGTGTGTGTGTGTGTGATGCTCCATGCAGAGATCAGAAGACATGTTGCTAAAATTGGTTAATCTCCTTCCACTACATGAGTCTTAATGATCAAGCTCAGGTCACATCTGGTGACAGGAGCCTTTACTCACTGAGCCATTTCACAGCCATTCCTTACATGTTGAGAACTGAATGATCCCTAAAGTCAAGTCCCTTACTCAAAGCAACATAGCTTTTAAAGACAAAGCTAAGAATCTTTTCCCATATCTAACTAAAGGGCTGTGTTATATACAACCAAGCTCTTCTAAATACTCACAGTGTGAATGAGTCTTGAACAGATCCAAGTTGAGGATCATTTTAGACATTAGATACTTTCAAATT
>LR754454.1:31447-55881 GCA_902729485.2 Mus minutoides
TATATATATATATATATATATATATATTTCTCTAACCATGTTGGAGACAGTGCTGAGTATTGAACTCAAACTTACATTAAGTAGGCTCTTTCCTCCTGAGCTAATCTTAGTTTGAACATTCTTCATGAATGCGTGCTGATACAAGTGCATATGTATGTACGCAGGTGCAGGTATGCACACACACACACACACACACACACACACACACACACACACATGTCTGTGAGCATTTGTGTTGAAGGCCAAAGTTGTAACCAGCCATATGCTTTCTTCATTGAATCAGGCTCTTTCTGTTGAAACCAGCACTCACTGAATCAGCATGTCTAGCTGGCCCCAGGGATCCTGTCTCTCTTTGTAAGTGCTAGATTACCATCTGCCTGGCTCTTCTGTTGTGCTGAAGATCAACACTCTAGTCTTCACGCTTGCATGGTAAGTATTTTATCCACTGATCATCTCTCCAGGCACTCCCTCACAACGTTATCATACAATTTCATATCAGGATAAAATTTACTCCCTGAAGTGTGAAAGTAGCAGGAGCAGTGGCCTAGCAGGGAAAATTCCTGACTCGCTTATGGACATTGGCCTTGGAGGAGAAGGTCAATTGCTATGAACACCCCCTCCTCTTTGTTTCTCACTAAGATGCACAGGCTTGCCTAACATGTCTGAACTGACAACCCTTAGTTTTGCTGCTGTGTTAATAAGGAAATGAGAGTAAGAATTATGCAAATAAGTATTTGCTTAATATAACAAATTGTTCCATTTGGGCTCCCTTAGCTGCGTTACACGACTATTCCTTTTCTTTGAAAATGAGCTGACACTAGAAATAAAGGAAGTGTAATAATTACCACAGGAAATATAAGCTTGAAGATGGTGAAGAAGCCAAAACAGCAGTTGTGAGAAACAGAATCACAGTCATCTGATGTTACCAAACTGTCCTATTAATGGGGCTCCATGAAGGCAAGTCCCCAGAGCTATTAAGCTTTCCTGACCCTGCTCTTGCTTCCACAGCCCTCCTGTGTACCTTTGATGGTTGGCATGAGTTCAAACAAAGAGAGTCCTTTACTTGGCAATTCTCTGGCTCAACACACACACAAAAAGGGTAGGGAATAGATGAACAGGATGCCTTAAGATGGAAACCACAACAAGTATCCATAGCTAATTCATTTACAATGCTCCCAAACACACTTAACCCCACTGATCTCTTCTCTGGCTGTCTTTTTTTCCCTCTCCACAGTTTCTTATTTTCTTATTTTCTAAAGAGAAAACCCTCATCTGATCTGGCAGGGAAAGGCAAGCCTGCAGAGCAGGTATTTTGTATGCTAATGACAAATGTCATCCTAGGTCAGCAAGGGGAGTCTGGATGTACACCCAGAGAGTTATCAACTTAATGCTGCGACAATGCCCGGTAAGGGGAGAGCTTGGGAAAGGTCTTCCATCAATGGCTGGGTGCACTTCTCTCTTCTGGGCCGAGTTTGAATCTGTAGGAGGGATCCTCTTGGTGCCCACTACAAAGGCTTAGGCCAATTACTTAAGACTACAGACCTCTCCCTTATCAGAGTGGTCACAGCCTTGGTAACATTAGCCTTTTCTTTTTCTTGCCACATACAAAACCCTGTCCCTAAGAAGGCAACAGGAAACCTTTGTGATTTTTCTGGCTTAGATCGAGTTTAAGATGCTTCACTGAAATTTAAAGTCCATTCCCACTTGGAACTAAATTATTCTCTAGACCGCCTTGTTGCCAGGTGGAATTTAGGGCAGCAGGGATGAGAATGAAGAGGTGGATTCGTTCTATGTGTGCCAGTGAACACTTCTTTGAAAGGCAGACTTCTGGGAAGGTTCTTGTTTTGGTTTGGTTTTGGGTTTTCATTAATTTTGTTTTTATTTTTATTTTTTTCAGTCATATTCTGGGATGGCCTGGTAGACAGAGAACAAATGAGATAAGATCTGCCTGTTTACCTTGAAGAGATCGAAACCATGTAGTAGAATGACCATCAAAATACTGTGTGTAGAATAATCTTTGACTATAAAACCATGAGCAGAGTATATGATAAGAAAAATAAAAGTAGGCTATAAATATCTTTATGACACCTCTTTCTTTAAAAACCAAGTATGTGTGTATGCATACATGCATGATAGGTACTTTGAAATAGAAAATGTGTCATGTTAGAATGTTGATGTTTTTACTCTTATTTCTTTATATTTGTTTATATTTGCATCTTTTATTTTCAAGTGTATTCATATTTTATCTATCTTGACTTTTTTTTTAATTAGAAGCCTAAAGACAAGGTAATAAAGAAATGAGTGAAGCAGGGGGGTGGCGGGGGAGAGGGGCGGAGGGAGTCACAAACATACAGCTTAAGGTCTGCGGCCCTGCCTTACAGTAGCTAAGGAATCGGAGGTAGGGCAACCATGGCAGCTGCTGCTCTCAGGTTCCTACCAAAACCAGGAATGATAACAGCTCTGCCTGGCAGAGCTGTTGTACAAAATTTAATATCTGTTTTGTATGGTGCTGATTCTGAAAAGTATATTTATGACCACTCTTCCTTTAAAAACCAAGTATGTGTGTATGCATGCATGCATGAATGCATGCATGAGTGGTAGGAACTTTGAAATAAAAATGTGTCATGCTAGAATGTAGATGTTTTTACCCATTTCATCATTGCCAGTCCCTGCTGGTAACATTCAATTCTGCTCCGTGGTGCCATGGCTACTAGAAATGTTCAGGATAGACCTTCTGTAAGTATGGAGCTGAGTTTTAACGACTTGACTTCACCTTTTCCAATGGAGCTGAGTTCTTCCTACAAAATTTCCTGTGGCTGCTAGGATGAATGGTTTGTGTCTCCTCCTCAGAAATGGCCACCATCCTCTATAGCCCTGGCAAAGCCCCCTGGGTTCCATCTCGACATCTTGTCAGAGCAAATGAGACATGAATAAAAGAAATAGCTTCAAGATATGGTTGTGTCTTCAAAATGGGTCAAACATTCTGGCATTCAAGCCAATCCTACACTGTGTTGCCTAGGAGACAAGCCATGTACCAGCCTAAATCTCAGTTTCCTCTTCCAGTTACTCCTTTCCAAGAGGAGTAGTCACAGCAGCTTACTCCCTGGAGCATCAAAGGACCTATGAGAGAATGGATTGACAGTCATTAGTTCTTAGCAGAGGCCTGGCATGGGACAAGTGCCCGATGTGTAGGAACTGCTGCTGTTGCTCATCCATTGACAGTCTCTGCTGGTGACATTCAATGCTGCTCCATGGGTACCACTGCTACTACAAACTGTTCAGTACGAATGTCTCTAATGTAGATCTATCAATAACTGTTTGGCACAGTGAGGACATGTGTCACTCCCAACATGCAGCAGGCTTTTGATGCCTTCTCATCTTCATGGTGTTTGAAAGTCAACAGTTTGGGTTCAACAGGGACTTTCTGGGTTTTATTATATTCATCCCAAGAGTATTATCTTTGTATCTTTGCCTCCCAGAGAGATGAGAAAGGATCAGAGAGAGAGAGAGAAGGCCTGTTACAGCAATGAGCAAGTGATGGTAAAGTCTGAAAGCCATCTCCCTGGTGCTCAGTTCTTGCCTTTGCTCTGATGACTAATGTCAGGGTCCCTCTCTTTCTATGGAGACTTACTAGGTAACGCAAGGTGGCATGGAGGTTGAGCAGACCCCCTCCAGAGCCTGAAGGCCTATGGGGATCCTGGTTTCACTAGCTAGTAGATTTGATTTGTTGTACACGTGCCTGCATCATCTCGACCAGCTGTCCCAGAACAGGAGATGCTTTGGTGAAAAGGTTGTTGAATAATTTCCCAATGAAATTGGTACCCAATGTGTTTTTATGGTGCTTAATCCCACACCTATCACCAAACTGAAATGGTGCTGTGCTTGCCACAGCCTGGGCTACACAAACAGCCTCTAGTGAGGCTGTGTTCTGAGCTATAGGGAGAAGTGTCTGCTACACTAGAAAAGAATCAGGAGACTATGACAGCAAGTGTTGAGCGACATTGTGGATGTCGGAAACAGAGAACTGTAAGATATTGTATGTATGTAGATAAGTATTTTATAAGGAATAACATGAGATGTATATGTATTTTAAAAAAAAATACAATTAGTGGGTTGGGAGAAGCCACTTGCCACAAACCACAGTGTTGACAAAGCACTTTCCACACAAGCATGAGGACCTAAATTTGATTCCCAGAAACTGCCAGGCATGGTGGCATGTGCTTACACTGGTGAGGTAGAAACAGGTAAGTTTCTGGGACCTGCTGGCCGGGCAGCATAGCCTAATCCACGAGCCAGAGCCAAGTAAAAGATCATGGCTTTAAACAAAATACAAGGTGGTTGACTCCTAGGGAACAACAGCTGAGGGTGATCTCTGGCCTACACAGACACAGACACACACACACACACACACACACACACACACACACACACACACACACAGCACAAAGCAGAGTGCTGAGTCATCACCAGTGGCCTGGTTGTTATCATGTGTCACAGTCAATAGAAAGAGGATATCATTCTAGGTGACTATCATAGTTGTTGGCAATATGTCCCGGATCAGAGATCTATTCTGAACCTGTTACTCATTCATTTACCAAATGTTGATGATTTTGCTTAAAACATCCTGTGATGTGCCAAGTGCAACCCTAAGGAAAATTCCCTCAGGCGAGGGAGGGATCCCAGAAGGAAGCAGATGAGCCTATGATGTGGAGAGTATAAGAAATGGCCTGGGAGCCTGATATATTTAGCCTGGGGTTTGAGTGCGGCAGCAAAGAAAGTTTCTGGAGATCTCTAAGCCAAAGGGGGACTATACAGCTGCAGGCCTGGGTAGCTACCTCTACTAATGTTTTTAATGAATCTTGTGTTTGCTGAATCCAACTGGGCTGGAAGTTGCAGCAAGTGGCTTTTTTTTTTTTTTTTTTTTAATGTGGTCCTTAAGACAGCAGCCTCAGAGCATTGTCTGGTAACTGGTTAAAAATGCAAAACTCACAGGCTTTACCCTAGAATTCCTTCAGCAACCCTGAAGATGGACTCCCTATGTTTATTGCCTTAAATCCTCCAGATGATCCAGTGACTCTGATAGGAGCTCAAGGCTTTGCCCTCTCTAAGCAAAAGCACTTAATTAGAATTAAGCAAAATATGAATGTCACTCCCAACACCCCAACACACACACACACACACACACACACACACACACACACACACGTGTACACACACACACATGTACACACACATGCACACACACACACACACACACACACACACACACACACACACACACACAAATGCACACAATGAGAATATAGGTCCATGTTCCCCAGTGATAGAGTGTTGTTAGCTCAGAAAAACTGAAGCTCTTCTTCTATGTTGTTCTTGGCATTCTCTGGGTATCCGAAAGGTGCATGGCCCAGGGAGTTTGCATCCACTTCCTTAGGCACCTTTGGAGGCTGACAACCTTCTTAAGTACCTGCTGTGAGGATGGAAACACCAAGACACCCCTCCCCACCTCTTATTCTGCAAGGCCAGTGACAGCCTGTGGCTCTGTGCCTCATTTCTCTGTGACAATCAAAAACAGGATCTTGGTCTGCTTAATGGGTCCCCAAGGGGACCCCAAAGTTTCCAGTTGTGAGTCTCTGGACAAACGGAAGAAATGGAAAGTGAAAACAAGCACTGGCCCTTATTTCCCTAACTTGCCAATTGCAAACAGAATTTCGTTTTATAAACCATGAAATGATTCACAGAGGTCTGTGTATTATTCCAAAACACAGCTGGCTAATGTAAAAGAATCATTTCCCTTGGTCCACTGGGCCATATACAATTCCCAAGCATGCCAATTTGTATTTGTTTATCTCTCTTTGTGAGTCAATGTATTGGGACTCCAATACAAGGACAGTGTAAAAAAAAAATGTGCAGGAGAGGTGAGCTGCTCACAGTCTTACACACTTCCCTCATCTCCACAGCCTAATTCAGCTCATCACTGAGGGATGGCTGCGATAGTTTGTAAAGCACTGCTTCCAGGTTGTTCCAGAACCTTCCACATTTCTCCAGCCTCCTAAGTCTTCTGAGCACCCCTCACCCACCTCCAGGAACACATCTCAATTTGGAGGAGGTGGCATAATAGAAAATTCATCTACATTACTAACATTTAAAGACATTAACTCTTGGAATACCCTATTTTCTCCCCCCACAGACAACCCTAATTATAGAGGCTTGAAGGCAAGTTCTAGACTTAGTGGGGAGGGAGGGACTCAGTACAGCTTATGAAGTAGCTTTCATTGGATTCTTTTCTGTGTTCCATTTGTAAGAGTTCACCTTCTTATTGTAATAATTGCTTTTCTTTTCGTATGACATAGTACTGACAAAAGCCACCTGAAGCAGGAAAGGTTGGATTGGGGTTTATAGTTCTGGGATATAGTGCATGCTGGGAGGGGAAGCTTGGTGGCAGCAGGAGAAAGAGGCAGCTGATCACATTGCATGTGCAGTCACAGATAGAGAGAAGGGAAGGCTGGTACTCACTCAGTTAGCCTTTTTCATTTTTATCCTTTTTTCGTTTTTATCCCATTGAAGACCCATGACCCCATGCCATTAATGGTGCTGCCTCATTCAGATGGGGTCTGCACACCTTTATGGAATCAGTTGTCAAAGATCCATCCAATGAATCCTTGGAGGTTTCTAAGTCCCATCCATTTGACACCAAAAATCAACTGTCATGCACATCACATATTGCAAACTTCTGCTGGCAAGGAGGAGATGCATATGATGCTGCCAACTGTTTGCGACTGATTGTGGCTGTCTTCATCTAAAGCCACTGTTGTAGCTTCTGCTTCTCTCAGTTTCCTAAGTATGAGCATGTGTATGAGAGAGAGAGAGAGAGAGAGAGAGAGAGAGAGAGAGAGAGAGAGAGAGAGAACAAACCAGGGGAGAGAGGAGAGTCTGTAGGACCCTTTACTGCCTCAGAAAATTGTAACTTTTATACCAGATATACCACCCACAAGGTATCTATTGAAACTGGTTCAACTTATGCTAACATTTCTAGATCACTTAGGAAATGCCAAGCAAACACACCTCTTGTTGTCTCTCCTCCAAAGACTTCCTGTGCAATGCCTTGTCTGAAAGACCAGTGAAATGAGATGATCTCTCTATGGGGTAAAGCATTGCTAAGTCCTTTCTATCACTAGAAAGAGAAAATATTTATGATTACATCAAATTAAGTATAAAATAGTCTGTCTAAGTTGATATTTATGAACCTAATAGACAGAGATCAACAAATAAATGGTAGTTGCTACTTTGGTAAGGGATGGACCAGGACTATGGTTACACCTTTGTCTTTCCAGTAAGGTAATAGGGACACCTCTCAAAAATGCAGATGTCCAGGCCCCCTCCCCAGGATTTAGACTGAGCTCCTCTAGAGTGGCCCCCAGCAATTATCATTTCTTTTCCAGTCTTACTCCCCTGCCCTGGCTGGGCATACGCATGATATTCAGAAGTACTCCCAGCCAAGAGCAAGTGGGAGCCCTTGTTGTTGACTTAAAGAGCATTCATTCTTGAGGGTTGGCTCAAGCCCTCACATAGAAAGAAGAGAAAAGGCAGCTCACAACCAAGATCTGAGATAAAAGCAGACCTACTCACTGCCCAAATTCACTTATATCCTGGCCTTCGATCCTGGCTGTGGCTTTGCTATTTGTAGCATAATGAGGGTGACAATGGTGGCAATCAGATTAATTCTGAAGAGATCTTTTGCCGAGATGGATGGCAAAAATAACCTTCAGCATTTTTAGCTCCATACAATAAATGCAGCAGCATCTACAAAGAAGGGAAATCTTTCCTGTTAACTTTTATTCACCTTCATTTAATTTTTAAATATGTAGTAAACATGATTGTGGGGCTTCTCATTAGCCGGGGTATCTTACAGTCATAATTTTTGATACAGAACATTACTTACCAATTAGCCTGTCTTGTTCTTTTAAATTTCTTTGCTCATATTTTAATGAGAGCTAATGATGCCTTTGTTGACTTATTTAATGTTATGTAAATGTGGCTATAAAGTGTGAAGGGTTTAAGCAGAAGGCCTGATTTTGCTTACTCTTCAGATTTTGGAGTGTATAGAATCCCCAGGAAACACACATATCACCACAATGGATGGAGGCGGCAGAGGAGGCCAAATCATAACACTAATTCCAAAAGCGAGCAGTAAGAGGTGCTCGGAGGAGGAGGAGGAGGCGGCGGTGGTATTTCTCTGGCTCTGGGTTAATTGTTCTTGTGGTATCAAAGGACTTTCAAAGTTAACTTTCTGCTCTTTGTTTTTTGTTTTCTGGTGGTGGTGCTGGTGATGGCTCTGCATAGTATAGTGTAATGCCTTATTCAAAGCTCAGGTCAGCACAGTTGGGCTTAGCAGTGTCTCTCATGCAGGGTCTTATTAGCCCTGTATTTGACAGAACTCCATTTTTCCTTATGAGTAGCTCATAAACATTTCAATGAGTAGGTGAGTGAATAAATGAATGAAAATGATGTCATTTCAACATCCACGTTGGTGAGCTGCTTCTCAGCACTCTAGCCGTTGCTCTTCCAGGAGCAGGTCCACTTCCCAATTCAGCCACTCACATGCTGGTCATGAACTTCAAAACCAGCAATAACCAAATGCCAACTTAATTCATTCCGTTCATTTTTCTACTCTCTCTCTCTTATCATTGCCCACCTCATTTTCTTCCCCTAGCACCATCTTCCACCATCTTTCTACCACACTTCCACTCCAACCCAGTGGTCTGAAAATTCTTATCCTTTATCACCTGCAAGTCCTCTCTTCCTCCCTACCCAACTTCAGTTCCATATTAAGTCATCATCATTGCTCACATGTGGCAGGCATACTTGAGTGCTTGGTTCTGTTTAAACTACAGCCTTGGTTGAATGCCCTTCTCTCCTCTCCTATACTCATATCATTGCACCTAAGGCAGGCAGTGAGAGTGTCTCTCTGAGTTGGATGGACAGACAAAGATCAGAACAAATGTCCATTAATCCTTCTGTTTCCAGATAAATTCTGTTCTCCTTGATCGCGTGTTGTAGTAGTAAGGTCATGTGTGCCTCTTCTCAAATTTGTAGCCTGGCAGAATACAATTCCAGCACTCATGAGGCAGAGGCAGGTTCATCTCTAAGCTTAAGGCCAACATGGTCTACATAGTGACTTCCTGGATAGCCAGAGCTACACGAAGAAACCTTGTCTTGAGAAAAAGAAAAAGAATGTCACCTTTTATAGGAGTAGGCCAATTATGAATGTGATTAGTGAAGGTAAAGACATTGAGTCCTAACCCAATAAGCCCAGTGTTGTTACAATGGGAGTAATTTGTGCATGGTCACATGTACTCAGAGAATATCATGTCAAGTTTAAATCAGGTCTGGAGAAAATACTTCTAAAGCTAAGAAGTGCAGAAGGTGTCCAGGCAACCAGCAGTCTCTGGAAGAAAGGCCTAAAACAGATGCTTCTCACAGCCCTTGGAAGAAACCGTTCCTTCCAACACCTTGAACTCTCTTGGCTTCTACATTCCACAGCTGGGAAACAATCTAATTTGGTTACTTTAACCAACCAAATTCATGCATGCCTTGCTATGCAAACAATTACATGATCCAACCCTACCTTCTGGACTTCTTGAAACCTTCAGCATCTCTTCCCAGTGCTCACTATGGCGTGCTGGCCAATTTCATCCTTCATTTAAAAAAAAAAAAAAAAAAAAAAAACAGAAATAACCAGAAGTTCCTGGCGTAACATAAGCAGCTGCAGAGGAGCCAGAAGGAGCCGCACTCCTTTCTCCAGATAGCCAGTCCAGGACATGAGAAGCACCCATGCTGTCCTCCTCAAGGACAATAGCCCAGCTGTTCCCTCCTCATTTCTTTTTTTATAATCTATTTATCCTGGACCAGATTCTCCTGATGGGAATACAGACATTCTGTTACTTCTGGCATTTTCTGTTAAGGAAATTAGATGTAGTATATCTTAGTTAGGGTTTTATTGCTGTGAAGAGACATCATGACCATGGCGACTCTTATAAAGGACAATATTTAATTGGAGTTGGCTTACAGTTTCAGAGACTTAGTCCATTATCATCATGGCAGGAAGCATGGCAGTGTCCAGGCAGATACAGTTCTAGAAGAGCCTCCATCTTGATTAAAAACTTCTATATATTGATCCAAAGGCAGCAGAAAGAGACTTTGTTCCACACTGTGTGGAGCTTGAGCATGGGAGACCCCCAAAGCCTGCCCTACAGTGACATACTTCCTCCAACAAGGCCACACTTCCTGATAGTGTCACTCCCCATAGGCCAAGTATTCAAATAGATGAGTCTATGGGGACCATTCCTATTCAAACCACCATAGGGTTTGAAGGGATAGTTCAGTTGGTAAGTGTCTGGCCTTGAAATCATGAGAACCTGAATTCAGTCCCCATAATCCACATTAGAGATCTGGACACAGCAATACATTCTTGTGGTTCCAGTGTTTAGGAGATGGAGACAGGTGGATCCCTGGAGCTTGCTGGCCAGCCTAGACTACTTGCTGTGCTTCCAACCAATGAGAAAGAGACTTTATTTCAAAGAGCCAAGGAAGACAGCACCTAAGCATGACCTGAGGTTGCCTTACGGCCTCTGCATTCACATGCACACACATGTATCTGCATGCCCGTGAACAGACACACTCATACACACAAACAGAAAACTTCCAAGAAAATATTGAATCATCTCCCAACATGCACCTTCCCCCACCAATATTGTCTTCTGTCGGTCTCCCTTTTCAGCAAAGCTCCTTGAAGAAGTTATTTCTATTCATTATCCTTAATGCCTTCCTCTCATAGGCTCACTCCAGACTGTCTCCAAACCAGCTCATAAAAATCTGTGGGCTCCCCCAACTAGATAATCTGATTGCCATGTTAAGTCACAAGGTCAAATATGCAAGTCCGTCTTACAGGAAACAGTAACAGGTTTTGCTGATTCTTCTAGATTTTCTAATGCTGGCATCTCCTCCCCAAGACTGAAGTCTTTGTTTTCCCCTCACCTCTAATGACAGTCTCTTATATTCCCAGCACAGGGCGGAGTGCTTTATTCCAACATCAAACTCCAACACTAGATTGATTTCTTGACACCTCTATTTGAATATCTGATATTTGACTCTCAATGCATGCAAAGTACATTTTTTTTCCTCTCCACACCCCCTCTTAGTTGTAGTTTTTCTCTATCACAGGAGATGGCGACTGCATCCTTCTGCTGATCATCCTCCCAGGAGTCATCCTTGACTCTGCTGTTTCAAATCCACATCCAATTGCTGAGGAAATCTATTGGATTCACCTTTCAGAATCCAGAGTAGTCTGGCCATTTATCTTTTTGGTTTCTCCTTCGAACTATTACAAGAGGCTGTGGTTGTTTTTAAACAGAAACCAGAGTGATTATTTTTAAACCATGTGGTCATTTTGTTCAGAACCCAATGACTGTTCTCTCCTTTCTAGAAGAAATCCTAGCTCTTAGTGTTCCCGCCATGCTCTTCTGTTGTCTCCCCTCCAATCTTTCCAAGTGGACCCTCAGGCGCATTCTTCCCTGGCCACACTTCTTACTAATTGCTACTCAGCATGGCCTACATATTGGACTTTTGAATGATCATTTAAATGAAGCCCCTTTCTCAAATGTCATCTTAGTTAATCCTGGGACTTTCTTCAAGTCTTTGCTCAGATTTTCTTTTCATAGTGAGAGCCATTGGATGATGGTTCACCCTGCACCATCTGAGCTGACTGTTATTACTGTCATCCTCAGATGACTGATTAGGGAGAAGGTAAGATCAGTTCTGTGGGCCTTTATCTTAGGACATTGAATTCTCTGGACCTTATTGAGCACAGATCATTTCGAAAATGGCAAAGTTTCCTTCTTAATGTAAAACTTTGGGAAGGTAGCCACCTAATCTAACAATATAGAAATGTTCATCTCTGACCCTCCCCCTGGGTTAGCATAACTCTTGTCTTTCCTGTTTTTTTCTTATTTCAAGGAGCTTCAGCCCCCCCAGCCCCCCACCCCAGCATTGTAGCAATTGTTAAAGATCTACCAAGGAGAGGGATTATTGCTAAGTCTTGTCACATAAAGAGCCAGAGTAATTTGTGTACAGTACAGTTAAAATTACACCATTATGCTCAAAGCTAATATTACCCTAATGAGTTGAAATGGAAGGAAGAAGGTTGCTTGGGAAAGACTATAAGTGACTTAGCGCGGGTTTCTCACTTCCAATGATAATGTTCTTTGGAACTGTGTTTTGAACACATTATTATAGATTTAAATATTTTAATATTCATTTATTCTAATTTCCTTTTTGATAGGTACCATCTCCGTGCTTGCATTTCATCAACTCTGACTAGCGACACCACTCTATTTAATCTCTTCCATGGCCAAATTTCCCATGAATTGGGAACAAGGTTTTAGCTGCTTAAGGAGGTTTCAACAATTCCTTTGTGTGGTTCAACATTTAAAACTCAGATAGGGATGTAAAATCCTTTAACAAGGAACTGCTCTGCCTAGAGCCTCTGTAAGCATGCCATGATACAATCTGCTGGAGAGATTGTCCTCAATCACACCCGAACTCCATTTCTCAGCTGCATTTAGAAATGACAGAAATCTTTGTTCTTAAGTGTGTCGGTTTGGAGCATATTCCTGGCAGGCAGCTGGTGATTCCTATACACTAGAGAGAACAGCTCAGCAATGGGACTCATTATTAACTGTGCTTCATGGTTTATATGTCTCAGTCTCATTTGTTCTAAGTATCCCCTCAGTGGCCCCCCACAATGTTCAGATCACAGTATCTCCACTATGCTTTTGGAAGGAAGTTGCCTTTAGTGGATCCCTGTAAAATGCAGATGTTCTTTGAAAAGGCATGATCACTATATATAAGTATATGGATAGGTATTTATTGAGGAGGCAAATACAACATATGAAATGTAAGTTTTGATGGAGAAAAGGAATCAGGGAAGTCTCAAGCCCAGACAGCTTGAACAGAAGGGTATGAGACAAAAGCCTGTTGCTGTGCAGTGTATTACCCTATATATCCCTCTTCCTCAAACACTTTCTGATTTATCCCAGATCTTCATTTAGATATCTTTTCCTCAACATCTAGCTCTTCACCCAAATATCAGCTGTTCAGGTCTAGTTAGCTAGCCGTAGTGTTGAGATTTCATAGGCACAGCATTCCTGTCATATATAAAAGACACAGTCTCACAGACGTTCCAGTCCTCTGGCTCCTCTAATCTTCCCTCCCTTTCTCCTCTTCCCTGATGTTCCAGAAGCCTAAGGTATAGCGCTCATGTTAGGATGTGTTATATATTCTATTGGTTGGGGTTGAGAACCTCACCTCTGTATATTTTGAAGAAAGAGATTGAGGAGAACACTAGAAAAATGGAAGATCTCCCATGCTTATGGGTTGTTAAAAATTAGTATTGTGGAAAAGTCAATAATATACTTCTAAAGGCTGGGGAAATAACTTGGTGGCAGAGAGATTTCTTAGCAAGTATGAAGTCTAGGTTCAGTCACTAACTCCGTTATTAATTTTTAAATACATATTCTCTTAAGACAGAGATGGAGAGGACCCAGGCACCCAGGAACTCCACGTGACCAGTGGCATGGGTTCTTTCCTGTCTGATCCGATCCCCTGAGCAGACCTTGGGCCTAAACTCCACAACCAGTCCCACCCACAACATCCAGAAGAAGCTGAACTCCCAGGCCTCTAACATGCCCAGGATCATAGGATCAGAGGTGAGGAGGACACAACATCTGCCCCAACACTGGGGAATAATTGGAACCAGTGGGACCCAGGCACCCAGGAACTCTACCTGATCAGTGGCATGAGTTCCTTCCAGTCTGGGCCAGTCCCCTGAGCAGACATTGAGCACTAACTCTACAGCCAGTCCCACAACACCCAGAAGAACCTCTACTCCCAGGCACCCTAACACACCCAGAATCACAGGATCATAGGATTACAGAATCCCAGGAACTTGGTCACACGAGGATCTCAGGGTCTCAGAGGCATCTTTTATCCCAAGAGCTCTGACATACCCAGGATTTCAGGATCATTGGATCCCAGAATCACAGGATCACAAAGATAGCTGAAGTCTGAGGAATTCTGACACAAACAGGATTATAGGAAGGACAGGCTCCAGTCAGATATAACAAGAGCAGGCAGCACTTGAGATAATCAGTTGGCAGGAGGCAAGCATAAGAACATAAGCAACATAAACCAAGGTTACTTGGCATCATCAGAACCCAATTCTCCCACCATAGGACCACTCCCCACCATACACCATCATACTGGAAAATCGAGATTCAAATCTAAAATCACTTCTCATAAGGATGATAGAGGACTTTAAGAAGGACATAAATAACTCCCTTAAAGAAATACAGCAGAACACAGGTAAACAGCTAGAAGCACTTAAAGAGGAAACACAAAAATCCCTTAAAGAATTACAGGAAAACATAATCAAACAGGTGAAGGAAATGAACAAAACCATCCAAGATCTAAAAATGGAAATAGAAACAAGAAATCACAAGGGAGACAAGCCTGGAGTTAGAAAACCTAGGAAAGAGATCAGGAGTCATAGATGCAAGCATCACCAACAGAATACAAGAGATAGAAGACAGAATCTCAGGTGCAGAAGATACCATAGAAAACATTGACATAACAGTCAAAAAAATGCAAAAAGCAAAAAGCTCCTAATCCAAAACATCTAGGAAGTTCAGGACACAATGAGAAGACCAAACCTAAGAATAATAAGCATAGAAGATAATGAAGATTCCCAACTTAAAAGGCCAGTAAATATCTTCAACAAAATTATAGAAGAAAACTTTCATAATCTAAATAAAGAGATGCCCATGAACATACAAGAAGCCTACAGAACTCCAAATAGACTGGGACAGAAAAGAAATTCTTCCTGTCACATAATAATCAAAACACCAAATGCACAAAACAAAGAACAAATACTAAAAGCAGTAAGGGAAAAAGGTCAAGTAACATATAAAGGTAGACCTATCAGAATTACACCAGACTTCTCACCAGAGACTATGAAAGGCAGTAGATCCTCGGCAGATACCCTACAGACACTAAGAGAACACAAATGCCAGCCCAGGTTACTATATCCAACAAATCTCTCAATTACCATAGACGGAGAAAACAATATATTCCATGACAAAACCAAATTTATACAGTATCTTTCCATAAATCTAGCCCTACAAAGATAATAGATGGAAAACTCCAACACAAGGAGTGAAACTATACCCTAGAAAAAAGCAAGAAAGTAATCTTTCAACAAACGCAAAAGAAGATAGCCACACAAACAATTCCACCTCAAACAACAAAAACTACAGGAAGTAACAATCACTTTTCCTTAATATCTCTTAACATCAATGGACTCAATTCTCTAATAAAAAGACAGACTAACAGACTGGATATAGATGTGTGGGTTCATTTCTGGGTCTTCAATTCTATTTCTATGGAACTACCTGTCTGTCACTGTACCAGTACCATACAGGGTTTTGTGGGGGTTTTTTGTTGTTGTTGTTGTTTTTTATCTTTTTATCACATTTGCTTTGTAGTATAGCTTGAGGTCGGAGATGGTGATTTCACCAGAGATTCTTTTATTGTTGAGAATAGTTTTTGTTATCCTAGGTTTTTCGTTATTCCAGATGAGTTTGCAAATTGCCCTTTCTAACTCTGTGAAGAATTGAGTTGGAATTTTGATGGGGATTGCATTGAATCTGTAGATTGCTTTTGGCAGGATAGCCAATAGAAAATAGCATATTTCACTTGACTCTTTCTTCATGGTTCTTTGGATTAAAATGGACTTAAACTTACAAAATGGCTAGTGATTACACTAATTCCTGGAAGTACTTTACTATCGTACTGTGTCCATAATGTCCTCTTTGACTGAGCGCCACTCCCCACAAACTTTAGACTTGAATTAATAGGTATACATTGAAGTGATAGAAATATTAGATATGCAAATTCCTTGGAAGGGTTATTCTCTATAATCATATAGATTATACAGGAATTCAAAAGTATCTGATAGAGCATTATATTCATCCAAAATATTAATTTATATAACATATATGATATATATATATTAAAAACCAGTCCTTAAAAAAAAGTATCTGATAACCATTCACATTTGGGAGATGATGTTGTCAATGTACATCTGTGTATAATAGGATGAGAAAGGTCTGATGTGAAGCAGAGGCAGGAAGGTTATGATGGTGAAGGAGAGGAGGGAGAGCTGCTTTGTAGAGTTATATAATGGAACAAACACTGGTTTGCACTGGTTATAGGAAGCCATCTTTATTTCTTTTACCTATTGTAAAATCAGATAGACCTTACATAGTCATCTAGAGGGGATGATGTCTTTTTGTTTTATGAATAAAAAACTTCAGTTCAATGCCTGACTCATAGGCACTTCTTTTATTTTTGTGGACAGTTAGGACCAAGTTCTGCACCCCCTGAGCTGGCAAATATGCCTACTGGTAGACATTTCTTTGAAAGGCAAGTCAGTCTTTTGCCTTCTATCCTTTAGAAGTTTATTTTCTCCAAAACATTAAATACTCTCTTTTCCCATACATTTTTACTGGAATATCTCACGCTCAAGGTTTTTAACTGTTATCCTTAGTTCCACTCTTGGATTTTTAACATGTCATTGTGCACCCCAAACTCAGGGTAATACTTTCTCTTGCATGATAGATTTCTCCTCTCAGGAACCCCACATGTCCCATTCCTATCTGTCCTCATTTCATCCTTTCTCATTTAAACATCTGGTTAGTCACCAAGGGACAGACATTCCTTCTTAATGTTCTTTTAGCCAATTCCTTTGTGTCTATGCTAAATAATTTCTGAGCACTAACATCTCAGACCTGACACGTCCAATAACCTCTGTCCTACATAAGCACAAAATTTGTTACCTTTCTGTACTTCTCCGATATAAAAGAAAGCCTCGTGGTGTCACCAACCTCTCAACACAAAATCCTATGGCTCCTTGAAAAAGCTCCCCCCTAGCCGTTTTTTTCAGACAAAGGAGACCCTTGGTAACCAGTCATTCTGATAACATCTTCAGGTACATTTTTTTTCTTGATCTCTCTAGTTGTTATTCAGATCACAGCCAACTTACAAGGACCCTTGAAAACATTTCTACTTCATTCCTATGAGAGTCTTGCCCTGTTTCCTTAGAATTCTTAGCCCTCAAATTTACAACTGAGAGTCTAAACTTTCATCTCCACCCAGGTTTTTTTTTTCCCTGACTCCCTCCCTTTTGGCCCATAGAAACTACATGCTGTGGTCTATGCTGCCAGATGCCTTTTGTATACTGTTGGCACCAATCCTAGTAGATGAAGTTACTACTTCTTTGCTTGCTTCTCATGAAACTATAAACTCTTAAAGGACATCGTTTGTCTTGTGGTCAACTATTTGCTCCTTAGCCAATAATATTGACTCAACATGCTTACTCAGTACATACATAACTAGAAATGCCTTAGGTGGCCTGTTTTATTTGCTGATACTTAAAATGAGCTCTAACTTACTTGCTTTCCAATACCTTATTCATATTCTGTATGCATGTTTATGTGATAGGAAGAAATCTCCACTTTAATTTTTTATATATAGCAGTTATACAGACACCCAAGATCCAGTGCCATTATTGACATTGCTGGTGTCTGAGTTTCATCTATGTCACCCTATGATCTCTGAAAGGATCTGCTGACATGATGGATAGCAATCTTTCTTAAGTGATGAACCAGCTTCACCTCTACAAAGTTCTAAGGGCAAACCAGAATTTGAAATGAGCTGGGTGAGAAGCTCAGAGCTGTTCTGAGGCATGTACACGTGGCTGGATACTAGCAGCACCAAGGCAAAAATCCACCACCAGAAGAGGCTTCCTGCCTACAGCTAAGCTTCTGTAGTAGTGGGCATGAGCCCCAAGGTATAGTTCTGCCACGAGAGTCATTTCATAGGAGAGGGTTTTCATAGACCTTGTTGTATATTCCAAGGGATCTCTGAATCTCAATGTTCATTGACATGATGTCTTACTTTCTTTCTGAGGATTAGGTAGTGGTGATGGTGGTGGGTCGTGGTCAGTGGGTGTAGAGTCTTCTCACATAATTCGAAGCACTGTGTTCTTCACTAAACAACTTATGGTTCCTATGTGAGTAATTAACATAATCTAAATACTGTAAAATAAAATATCCTGTTGGACTCAACAAAGCGCTTATTGGGTTAAAACCAATCAGTAGGAATGACTGATGTTTGTTAGTATTTGAGAGGAGAGAGCAGATTCTTTGCCCATTAGCATTCTAACTGGTGCCAACATAAACCTGCAAACTTCCAAGTCTCGGGGTGTGGGATTGTTTTCATGTGAGCAAATCTGGAAATGCTGATTAGGCCTGATACAACTGCTCATTTGGAAACTGGGGTTCCATCTTTCTGACATGGCTGACAGAAATACTAAAACAATCCTCATTCCTCCACTGGGTGCTGTCTAGGCTGTGGTTCTCATCTTACAAGATGAGAACTTAGAAGATGAAATGAATCTAATGGTGTGCTGGTCTTGAGTCCTTCTTTGAAAGAAGCCCTCCCCACACAGGAAGCACATAGCAGTCCCATCAGCAAACTGCCTCTTAAGTGACACCAGACTCCATGGTCTCAGATCTTGTTATTTCTGTAGGCAGAATCTGCATGGAGAGAAGCAGTAACCTGGTGTATTGCTCTTACATGGCTTGACCTGGTAAGTCCCAGGGGAAGGTTCTAGGTAGATCAGTCTACCATGTAGGATAGAATTCAAGAAAAACCAAAGTTTGAGGCCCATCTTTTCTACTTAATAACTTTACCCCAGAGCAGATCATTTCATCTCCTCAAGGCTTAATTATATAACTTACTTGATGGTCCAATTTTTGTGTCTGTTGCACAAAATTCTAAGGATTCATTTTTTTTAAATAAATATATTGAGTGGTTCTACAATCATTTCTTAGGAATTTTTTATTACTTTATTACTTATTGTCTTCTTTTTCAAGAATGGAAAAACTGACAAAACTTAACAGCATCATATTTAGAAATCTAGAAATTAATCCAGAAACTATTAACCGCCACTTGTTCTTCACTTAGGAGTAGAGGCTCATGAGTCCTTCCTCTATCCATAATAGAATTGCTGACTGGCTTGACCTGATTCATGCAGGCCTTTGCGGGCAAGTACTGCTGCCGTGAATTCCTGGGTGCAGCAGTCCTGGCATGAATAGAAAGCACTCTTTGCTCCAGTCTTCCTGACTTCTGACCCTTACACCCTTTCACCCTATTTTCCATAAGGGTTCCCAACCCTTGTGGGGAAGGAGGTATGATAATGATATTCAATTTATGTCAGTAAGTATTTGTTGAAAAGTAATTACATCTCTGAAGCTCTAAGTTAGCTTCTTAGTACCATACTGTTGGCCCATTTTCACATCCTATGATGTCCCATTTCTGCAGGAACTTAGGAAAGCAATATCCTACAGCAGAGATTCTGAATCTTCCTAATGCTCTGACCTTTTAATATAGTAACTCATGTTGTGTTGACCCCCCCAACCATAAAATTATTTTTTTCCTACTTCATAACTAATTTTATTACTGTTACACATTATGATCTGTGTTTTACAGTGGTTTTAGGTGACCCCTGTGAAGGGTTATTGACCCCCTAAATATCACAACCACAAGTTGAGAACCACTTTTCTACAGAGGTAGTGAAAATGTGTAGTATGGAAGACACTAAAGGAAACAGAATAGAGTTGAAGCCCCTTTAAAAACTCACCCCCACAAAGTTATCTTTATTGGTCTGTCTGATGTTCCTTAGATGATCTTCTTTTAAAAGGCAATCTGTTTAACCCATGTGCTTAGCCTTTTAGCTTAACCCATAGCCTTTTAGCTAGAGAGAGTTCTTGAACATAAATTGCTTACCATCATTACTGCCAAAGGGGGCATGGAATAACCAGGTAAACAACAGGCTGAATATAGTGCCTCAAAGGAATTTTTAACTAAGAGCTTTGGAGTGTTCTGGAATGTCTAGGAGGTAAGAAAGCTGGTATATGAGTAGAATTTGGACTGTGTTCAAGAAAGATCTAAATAGGACCTTCATTCTATTAATTTTTTGACTAAAAATGTGTTTGTGTTTTGTGAAGTTTCATCTATACTTTCCGGGAGTGTTCTTTAAAATACTTCTTTATGAGCATGTGTGTGTGCCTAGATGCATGTACATGAGTGCTGTGCAAGAGCCCACATAGTTCAGTAGAGTTTGTGGATTCTCTTGAACTGGAGTTACTGATGGTTGTAGGCAGCCATGTAGGAGCTAGGAACCGAACTTGGGTCTTTGAAAAAAGTATCAAGTGCTTTTAATCCATCTCTCCAGCTCCAAACCTATGTTAATATATCTTTATGGGTCATAGTATGCACGCTCAGGATTGTGTATACTCCATGATAATATAGCCAGGATAATGTGCACCCTCATTCCTTCAAACATCAATCAGTTTTATGTGTTGGTAATATCATACTCTTCTGGTCTACTTGAAATACATCATATTGTTCAACCAAAAGTTATTCTCCCATGCTTTAAAAAGCTAAAGTAATTTTTCCACTCTGCATGTTGGTGATCCTTTTAGACTTCACTCCATTCATAGCCCCCCTGCCTGCCTCAGTTCCTTGTGAAGAGACTGTATTGCTAAACTGACTTTCATATTTTCATCAATGATAGAGAAGTAAAAGTTTGTCTTTCTGTTTCTGTTTTCTATTGGTGCAAGTGGCAGGATTTCATTCTCATTGGAGCAGAATTGTGTTCCACTGGTTAAATATGGCACACTTTTCTTCTGTTTATCCACTGAAGAACATCTGGGTTGATGCTGTGATTTGGCTATTAGAACTACTTTTTCTATGGAATTATAAGTGGCTTTTTGGTACATCAACTTTAGCTATTTTGTAGTTATACAGATTCAGTAGCAAAATTAGGGATCATATATGATTTCTTTTCAGGTGGCTTGAGGAATCTCAGCATTGTGTTCCACAACAGCTGCACTAATTTATAGCTCCAATAATGGTGAATAAGTATTTTCTTAGGCTGAAGTGATGACTTAGTAAAGAAAACTTACTGGTCTATAAGAAGACCAGAATTCAGATCTCAGCACACATCTGTGTGGGTGGTTCCCTCCAGCTCCAAGGGAACTGATGCCCACTTCTCCCCTTCTAGCCTTTGTGGGCAGACACATGGAAACACACACACTTGTACACACATAGCATTAAGATCTTATTTTAAAATATTTTCTTTACATCCTCATCAATTTTGGAGTTTTGAGGATAACTTTCTACCTGGAATAAGATGGTATTGCATTGTGGCTTTGATTTGGACTTCATGAAGATAAAAGCAGGATCACTTCCACACCATCTTTCTAGAACCATCTATTTAGTTTTCTCACCCACCTTTAACTTCATCGTCTGGTGTGGTGTGTTTTGTCTTTTAAGTTGTAGATTCCAGTTACTTATTCTTTGCCAAATAAGTCAAGTGTTTTTCCTAGTATTTCACTGTTTCTCAATTCTGTTGTTCTCCTTGCAGTTCTGAAGCTTCTATGCTTGCTCTTTTTCCATTTTTCTGTGCTCACTTTTGTTGCCTATACCTTGGAATCCTGTCTGAGAAATCACTGTGACTATCAATGCCCTGAAGCATCACCTCTGGGTTACCCTGGAATGATTTTAGAGTTTTAAGTTTAATTATTATATCTCTATTTAATTTTAAGTCGATTTTATATATAATCAAAAGCAGAGATCAAATTTCTCTCTCTTTTGTGTGCATATGGGTGCAAATTTGCCACAACCACTTATTAAAGTCCATGTTTGCACCACTATGTTGACACTTCTTAAGAAAATGTTTGTAGTTTGAGAGATTCATGCATGTACATAAAGTATTTTAATCAAAGCTACTCCTCATTCCACCTCCAATTTCTTCCCTATTTCCTTCACTGTATCTTCCTCTCTGCTTCTTTTTTCTAAACCAACTGGTTTCAATTACTGCTACCTGTATGTGCATTTACATAAGGTCACCTGCATCAGCAGCTAGAGGCTGGACTCACAGAGTGAATATGGATTGGATTGATGTTTTTGTCTTCCATTCCCTTTAATCAGTTTGTGGCTCTGTTTTTCCACCAGTGCCATGCTATTTGGGTAATTGTACTTTTGTGCTATGTTTTAAAGTTGGTTATTCTGTATTAAGTGCTTCCAGTACTTTAGTTTTCTATTTGCTCAGAACTGTTTAACCATACCTACACTGAGTCTACTGTGTGTTTGTGTGTGTGTGTTTATGTGTGTGTGTGTGTGTGTGTTTGTATGCTTAATGAAATATCTATTCAATTGGCAGTTGATTTCTAGTCCTTCTGAGCAGTAACTTCCACACTCATGCACAGCAAAGAAGACATACTATCATTAACCAAGCAAATAACATCAACGAGGAATACGAGAAAGAATATGGTGCCTAAAGCTGTTATATAGCATAGCATTATTTTAAATTTCCAATTTCCAACAAGAAATATTGACCAAGCACAAAGACTAGAAAGTATAACCTACTGGTGGTGTATTACCTATCTGTGAACCCAACATTTAGTTGGTCAACAGGAAGATTGTGAATTCAAACCTGCCTTAAATACATACTAATACCTTGTCTCACCTCCCTACCCTCTCTCCAAAATGAAGTGTGACTCATCTGTGGGTAGAGGGAGCAGAAACTGTGTCTGAAAAATGTTCAGCTATTGAATTTACTAACGAAAATTCTAGCACAACTAGTTTAAACATATTGCGAAGAAGAAATGACCCAGATCTAAAGTCGTAAAGGAAAGCTCAGAAGCAGTGCTTCATCGAAGCAAGAGTACATTACTGAGACTGAGCGATGTAAAGTTTGATGAATAAGATGAAAATTTCTCTAGCAAACGCAACAGCTGATTCAAGATTAAATTAAGAATGAGCCAGACAATAGGTTGACAGAGGTTGCACTTTCTGAAGAACAGAAAGGAAAAGCAATGGAGAGCAGTAAGTTGTAGCGGGAAATATTTTTAAAAATGCACCAACCCATGCTAACGCCAGCTGCTCTCTGGCCCCAGAGGTCTTGCTGCCTCCATGGCTAGCCCCATGCTAGCCCCATGAAACTGCTCATCTCGAGGTTTCTCTTGCAGATTCTGCTCACGTTCACAGCCATCCGCCCCCTGTGATTAGCTGACACAAATCCCCACAACCCGTAAAGTCTAAACTCCAGAGGCTTGTGATTTATCAGTCAGATTTATGTTAGTAAATTCTCAACCCACAAAAGGCCCGCACAATGAACTCAAAACTCAATAGCAGACACAAGCTACACCCCTAGATGGGGCAAACACACCCTACTTATTATTTAATTATCTATCTAAGAAATCCCCAATACTTATGGCTCCCAGGACTGTGTGGCTGCTCTTTCTCTCCTATAGGTTCTATCTTGTCTCCCCTTCTCTTTCTGTCTTGTTTCTAAAACTCTCAGCCCGCCTTCCTTTTTGACTGCCTAATCACAGGCTCTCGCCTTATCTTGTGCCTGCCTTCACCTGCATATAGACAGCAATCTACCATAAGAGGATGCATGGACCAGCATCATATGAGCCAACTGACACATGATGGGAAAGGTTTGAATATAGTTTGTCCTGTTGGAGGGAGTATAAACTTAATATGTCAATAGTAGTTAGAGGTAGAACTGGTATGGTTGAATTCTACTGACTACATAGAAAGAGAGGACTTGGAAACACATATAGCCTCTCTTGGTACCCAGTACCAGCCCAGTTTTCTGCCTAAAAATTATTAAAGAGCTACAAGTCAAAGCAGGTATAAATAAATAAAGAAACAAAGAAACAGAGAAAGCTTAGACTGTGGCCTTGTTCTCAACAGCAACAAAAATAGACTAATAGGATGGCAAGAATTTATTCTGAAGAACTAACAGCCTGGCTCATCTAAAATTAAATAAAAAAGAGTAGTGTACACACATCCAAATGGTTCAGGAGACTCCAATGCGAAAAGTCCAGAGAGATCCACATACCTACTGATCCACATTATGATTAAGCTTTAGAAAAATAGAGGCAAAGAGAATCTTAGACCTGGGTCTGGATGGTCCAGTGAGGTGACTCAGGTGGTAAAAGTAGCAATCTAACTTCACTCCCTGGAACTCATGTAAAGATGAAAGAGGAGAACCAATTACATAAAGATGGCCTGTGGTCTCCATAGGTAGACTGTGGCATCTGCATGACCCCCCCAATCTCTCTCTCTCTCTCTCACACACACACACACACACACACACACACACACACACACACGAAGAAGAAGAAGAAGAAGAAGAAGAAGAAGAAGAAGAAGAAGAAGAAGAAGAAGAAGAAGAAGAG